>JAGFPH010010216.1:0-21797 GCA_018207615.1 Philaenus spumarius
TATCTTTCATCGACCTGTTTTTACGCTTAGTAGTTTCGATTGAATATCCCTTCATTAATGCGTCTTACATATATTTATTTAATTTGTATTATTTATGTTGATTATATAACTCATTGGGATATTTGTATTTACCAATGTATCCCTGATAGTGTACATCTATGAAGATTTTAAACGTTAATAAAACGATTATTTAAATGTAGCGAATAAAACATTGTTACAGGTTTGAGTATATGCGTATTTTTAAGTGCATATATAAATTATCAGGTACTTGTTAATCCCACTGTTAATCCCACATTTCAAAATGAACTTTATGAAATTTGAGTAGACACTGTTGGTTGGTTCCTGAACTAATGCTAAAATGTTTTGACTATAAAAAAATATACAATTTATTTAATTTTAAAACAAATTAGTTCTGTTATTTACCTAAACATTTAGGCATCATTGTATGCAGCTTAAGTTGTAGGTTGAATAGACATTACCTGTAATTTGACCTTCAATAGCTTATAAATAAATAATTGACGTTGTTTTAAACCAATATGAATTTTTATATTTACCTGAAATTTGATCTTCTATAGCATAGCAATAAATAATTGACGTAATTTTAAACCAAAATGACTTTATACATTTACCTGAAATTTTATCTTCAATAACATAACAATAAATAATTGTCGTAATTTTAAACCAATATGACTTTATACATTTACCTGAAATTTGATCTTCAATAGCATAACAATAAATACTTGACGTAATTTTAAACCAATATGAATTTTTATATTTACCTGAAATTTGATCTTCGATAGCATAAAAATAAATAATTGACGTAATTTTAAACCAATATGACTTTATACATTTACCTAAAATTTGATCTTCAATAGCATAACAATAAATAACTGACGTAAGTGTAAACCTGACAATCGTAGTATATTGATCCAGGGTGTACTGGTTTGATTAATTCATGGAATTATGTGTCTCAAGACACTAATCAAAGCTACAACAGTAATCAAAGTGATCAAATATATCTGGATAATAAGCTGGCTGATGTAATAAGTATTCTGTTTGATGCGATGATTTGTGGGGTAATTCTAACAGAATAGCATGTAAATAAAACGTCTGGATGGTTTGCATCATTTCAAACAGCTGTCGTTTATAATAAAGAAAGTTTTAGTTAGTAAATTTCGTTTATGTTAGACAAGGCCGATGTGCCTATAGTAACGAGCCGCAAGGAAGTATGTTGATGGGGAATATACAGATGGAAATATATGTGATGAAGCGGCTGGCTGTATGCGCAGAAGCATGAGCGGCCAATGCGCATGCGCTAACAGCGTGTAGAGCAGTGTAGCGAGTCAGTCGGTGACAGAGATTCGTCGCGTTGTCTAGTATACTGCTGATCCTAAAAACATTGTAGTGTTGACGCCCTGTATTTATTCATGTGATAAGGAAACAATTACTTATATTTACTCTGTTTGTGGTGTACAAAAATGGATGTATATCCGAGTTGTTCTTCTAGTAGGAAATCAGTGACACAGTCCCCCCCCCACACATAGCATACCTCCTCCCTTCCACACACAATCGCCTGCCTGCGCGACCCGCTTTACTTTCATTGTGGAATTTTTCGTGGAATATTGTGGATATTTTCATCTGTACTTTGAATGCTGCCAGACTTGATACTCACCGCTCTAGCGCAAGGTTGAAACGGCGATAATAAACCCTAGCACTTGAAAAAAGAGGTAAATCCATTGGATTGGATTGAACAGCTTAGATGTACGTTATTTGATAACAAACCGATTGTTAACTTACTAAGCCTAGCCTCAACCAGGTCTCTTCTTTGCTCTAAGGGTTGCTCGAGACTACCTAACCCTTTACGCTATTCGACGGAATTATTTCGTGCGATTTAGTACAGTTCCGCTGGTACCGTTTTATAAGAACGTTATTAATCTATAAATGTATTACCTAAAAACCACAACTTATACCCAGATTTTGTCGAAGAGGGCGAAAGTAATACAAACTGCGGTTAACTTTAAAGCCGGACATGATATGAGTAGTTGTATGTTCTTTGACTTTTGATTATTTTACAACTAATGTATTTAATTAAAGCCTCCAATGGGTGTATAGAGTTCTTCATGACACAGAATATAAATGCATTGACATACGCTAAAGTAGGGGAAATTAGAAAAGACACTTTGTGTGTTTGCTTGAACAGTGGTGATGTCATAATGCTTCTCGTAGAAACTGCACGATTTGAGTAAACTACTTTGAAACAAGTGTATTATTTTTGGTCTTGTCAAACAATGGAACGAATTTAAACCGTCGACGACCACAGAACAAACTAAATTACCTATTATGGTGCCACTAGGTACTATACTATGATGATATGTACACATTTAAATAACATATTCTATACTATTATTGTTTATTTTCGCCATACCGACTATTGTTTTTTAAGTACAGCTAAAAACTTACCGTCTAATAGTCAAATTTCAGCGTCCAACGACGGCCGTTTCGGCTATTCAGCCATTATCAAGTTTAGGGCAATGCCATTCGACAATAATCTATATATATAAAAGTCAAATCCACTGACTCACTGATCACGATTTCTCAAAAACTACTGAACGGATCGGAACGGAATTTGGTATGTAGCTTCCTCTAGGCCCATAGGTGCTCACTAAGAAAGGGTTTAAAAAAGTTCGAATTCTTGGGGGAGGGGGGCAAAGTTACTAAATCAAGATTTCTCTAAAACTACTGAACGGATTGGAATGAAATTTGGTATGTAGCTTCCTCTAGGCCCATAGGTGCTCGCTAAGAAAGGGTTTCAAAAAATTCGAAATTTTAAGCGAGGTTTGGGAGTCAAAGTTACTGAAAATCCCCATAAGAAATACATAGTGTAATTTATATTTATTGATATAATATATTTTTTGTTAATATACATTTAACTTTGATTTGTCTATCCGTGCAAAGCCGGATCGGGCCAGCTAATTATATATAAAAATAAAAACATAACACATGAAACACACTGACACTCACGATTGTACAATTACACGCTCGCACATTTTTACAATGTGTTGTGTTTTTATTTTTATAATTAATTATTGACGAAGGGCATTGCCCTAAACTTGATAATGGCTGAATAGCCGAAACGGCCGTCGTTGGACGCTGCAATTTGACTATTGGATGGTAAGTTTTTAGTTGTACTTAAATATTCTATATGTTTATAAACCTAAAAAGACGCCATGCAACGCAGAAACGGTTGGTAGATGACATATCTGTAAGACTAGAGGGATTACTTTTCGTCATTAAATTCGATGTATAATGTTGCTAATGAAAACTTAATTAATTAAATACTTTACAGTCTCCTTAATATTCAATAATATATAAAACCTATTCTTTGTTAAAATTAACTAATAAGAAAACGCAATGAAAATATTTTAAGGTAAGATGTTTTTGTTACTATAATTCTTTATTCTAAAGCCTAATTGAATGAGTTTTGTCTTTAATTTAATTGGACCTTCAGCTCCTTACAATTGCCTAATAGGTGTTTCTGTATTAAACCCTTTGGCAGCTAATTCTATACAAAGAAGTTCCAACCAAATTAGTCTTGGTTTTGAATTTATTATTACAATATTATCTGCGTAGATTTTATTTTAATTATCAGGATATGATATCATTTCTTTTTTGGCTTAACCTCGAGATCTGTCTGAACATAAATTGAAATTTATAATCTAGTTACATATTTGCGAATTCCCCTTTCACTTTTAAACTGATACTATATTATCGTTGCTGCTTTATTTTATTTAATACTTTACCGACATGATTTCATTTATATTCGCACATTAACTAGACACTATTTATTTAACCACTGACTCCTGCAATGCTGTTTAATTTTAACTCGATGAATTATTTTACTTGATGATTGATTTTAAATTTTAGTAATTTAAGGTAAAAAGTAATTAGTTATGTTGAAGAGCTTTTAGGTGTTAATCCTAAACCGATTCCCTGAAGAAGAACTATTTTTCTCTGCTTTATCTCTCCATCTACCCTCTCCTTTTTCCTGATCCTTTTAAAACTCGTTTTCTTATTGGCTCTAAAGTTTTATAAATTAGTGCTATCGCATATTTTTCCTTTCCCATGCAGTTTGCATTTCTTTGTGAACAGTAGCAAAGAGCTCTCCATGTGTAATATTTTTACATCTATTTTGTCACGTATGCCGTGTTCTTACACAATAACTAGGTATTGTATCATAATACGTGTGTTTCTAATCTTAATAAACAATAGTGGTCTTAAGAGTAAAGATTTTCTAATACCATGACTTTGGTTAAATGTTGGAATATATTCATTGTATTTTGTTAATATTATTATTTAAGTCTTTTGTAATATTGGTGTTCACTAATATATCCGTTACAAATAGTACGAATAAATTAATTTAAATGTAGGCCTACACACACGAGCTAAATAAAACATAATTTTTAACTGAGTGTTTTTTAAACCTCTAATCAAAGCGGGATTTCCTGATGATGGGATAGACTTCCCGAAACGCTTCAAAAACAGAAAAAAGGGTCACCGACGGATAAATAAAAGGTGTAAATAATACAATTAAATTATAGAATTGTATTCACATGCGGTTAGGTGAACTGTTACTTAAGAGAATAATTCTCAGTAAGCTTATGTTACAATACAACAAGAAGCCCCCAAGTGTGCTGTTAACGTCAACTATTCCAGTTCCTTAATGGTGTAGGAGCTGTTGTTAGTCGGAACTGTAGACTGCGTTTACCGTAAAGTGTTTGATTATTTTATCATGCAATAAATTACTATATGTTTGTGCAAAGTAGGTTTATTGTTCCTTTAGTGGTAATTTTATTGTTGTTACTTGTATTGAAACCAAATTAATTAATAGTTGTGTTGTACAATTAAATAACTTTTTTTTTTAATCGCTTATATTAATATTAAATTCAATTTTATGACATTTCGTCCATTTGAAACCAGTATCTGAACTATATTTATGCTATGCATTTGAATAATAAATTCAGTCATGGTAAAGCAGACTCACATCAAGATAAGGATCGTTTTGCCATTACCAAAGGAAGAGGATAGGAAAAGCAGATAGCAGAACTAATGGGGACAGTCGTGTGTCCAGCGCAGACCCACCCTGAGGGTTACTCTTGTATAAAGGCATTAAGGGAAGCAAGTCTCTAGCCTCTTGCATATTGGGGTAGAGAAATTCGAAGGGAGATTCAAACAATTGTTCTGCTAAACGAAGAAAATTGATTTAAATTAAAATATTATTTGTATACTTCAATAATACTGAATTCAAGGGAACGATTCTAAAGCGAGAAATAATGTTTTAGAACAATGAAGATGGGGAGCAGCGTGTATCGCAAGTAATCAAGTAACCAGGTTCGCTCTTTAACCATTACCCCCCTCAGTTCCCCACTATACAAACTAGTGTAATATTAGTGTAACCAGTTAGATGAAAAACACACTATACATTTTAATAATATTATTATAATTTTTTCGATGTAGTAGTTTAGTTAATTATTGAAAAATTATACTATTTTCCAATTTTGATTTTACACAAAATTAATAAGAATTTGTTTTTCCCACCTCCATTAGAGATGAGTTTAAGCAAGTTGTAGTAAATAATTATTTGTAAAAACCACACTCAGGTTTCTTTTTACAGGGGTTTCTTGATTGGGATTATCTAACTGAAATGCCAAAACTCCCGTTTTTCATTTACTTTGTTTTTTAACCAATATTTCTCGTTAAGTTAAAATGATACCAGAAACTGACACATACTTTCTCACAAACATATTTAAATTATTAAACAGATTCACAGTGACTTCATAATAATTGTAGATGACGTAAGGAGAGGTGATTTTAAACTAGGAAATTAACTAATAAATATTATTATTATTATTAGCTAGAGATAAAACTATTCGATCGATTTCAAACAAATTTGCACCAAACACGTCAATTAGGCTTGTATAGATGCACGAAAAATTATTTTGAAAGTTTTTGAAAAACAACCCCCTTTATGGCCAACAAAAAATCCCCCAAAATCTGTTATTATTATTAGGAAGATGCGGTTTTTTGCATATGGTAGGGTACATTAAAGGCTACAAATAAGCCAAATTTTATCAAAATCGTTAGAGCCGTTTTTTTTAATAATAACTGTTTTTTTGGGGTTTTTTTTAAAGGGGGTTGTTTTTCAAAAATTTTTAAAACCGTTTTCTTGTATTTTTATACAGGCCTACTTGACATATCTGGTGCAAATTTGTTTGAAGTCGATCGAATAGTTTTTGCTCTAGCTTTGTATACATACAGACATACATATAGTCATACATTCATACAGACAGACATTTTGTAAAAACCACTTTTTTGGACTCAGGGGGTCCCAAAACTGATATTTCCACAAAAATTTCAACATCGATTTTTTTTGCGATCACTATACTTTCTCTATACTATAGTATAGTGAGAAATTAAAAGTAGCTATGCAGAAAAATAATATTATGGTACATAATCCTAACACGGGGGAGCTTAGTAGCAGCACCTATTTACATGGTTTGACGTCCAACGCGGTCGCTAGTAGTAAGACTTACATTATTATACACATTGACAAACCTGTCTTATTATACCCTACATTATATCAGGTGTTTGGAAAGTCTGGAAACGGTTGAATATTTCGTATATAAGGAACATTTAAAGGTAGATTCAGGAACCTACTCTATGTAAAAATACTATTTTATTAAAATTTCAACAAAAAAAATTCCGCCATCTTGGATCCGCCATTTTGAATATAACTATGTTTTTTTTAAGCGAGAATGTTGTCATGTAATACATCATTTCGATGTAGATTTTCAAGAGAAAACCAACGGGGGAATTTGCACATCCATATCTTTAACCGATTAAAAATGGCGGCCAAAAAACAATGAAATCTTGTTTTCCAATTTTCCCCATTTTACTGTACTATTTTTTTATATACTAATTATTATTATTTTTGGATTTAGATTTAAATAAGCTTTAAAACTATATGTTTTTGTATTTTACTTACCTATGTGCTACCCTTAAAAACACTGTGGATGTCGCTTGCTGTTAAATTCAATAACAAAATTTGCCTTTTTACTTTCTCCCCCCTACACGTAGTATATGGAGTATTGTTTTCGTCCAAATTTTCGAATTTGAATTTTTAGTGGAATTATCTGTGTTGGTTCTCCCTGAACCCCAAAAAATTGTTTAGTGGAATTATCTGTGTTGGTGATCCCTGAATTCAAAAATAATTTTAGTTGAACCCCTGAACCCAAAAAAGTGTTTTTTGGGGGATGTCTGTCCGTGTGTCTGTGTGTCTGTTAGGATGTGTACAGAGCTGGAGACCATGCCAACGGTCCGATTTTGATGAAATTTGGTATGTAAGTGTAGTTCTGGAATATCTCCAGGCGTTTTTTCCCTCATTTTTTACATTTTTAAGGGATTTTACCCCCCAAAAATGGCCAAAAAACGAGAAATATCTACATTTCTCAAAAACGGCTCTAACGATTTTGATAAAATTTAGCTTATTTGTAGCCCTTAATGTACCACCATATGCAAAAACAAAAACTTTCTAAAAATTTCCGTTTAGGTAATAATAATAATAACAGGTTTTTGGGGGTTTTGGCAAAAAGGGGATAATTTTTAAAAATTTTAAAATCTTTTTCGTGCATCTATACAGACCTAATTGACATGTTTGGGGTAAATTTGTTCGAAATCGATCGAATAATTTTAATAATAATAATAATATTCTATGCTACTCTTGGGAATGTATAAAGTTTCAACTGGGAGAAAGTATGTGGCAGTTATCTGGTACCGTTTATTTTTGCTCTATTTTGTGGGCTAATTGAATACATGAATGTGGTAGAATGAAAAGAGTTAATTTTCTATTTTGTATTTATTAATGAGTAAACTGGCAAATAGAAATTATTTTAAAGCCCTTATGATTGGTAGATTTAGTAAACATTTTAGTTTGTTTTAGTTTTTTAAATATGACTAGACTGAGTGGATTGAAGTAATGTGTAAATATTAATATTTAATACTTCCATTATTCACTAACAATACAAAACTAAATAACATTAATCATTTCTATGTTTTTAAGTCATTGTAGTTAATATTACAATAGTATAAAAAATATTAACCCATATTATTTATATATTTTCACGTTGAAAACCCAATAGCCATGTGTCAATAGATTCTTTTAAAATCTGTACGTTTAAAATTGCATTATACCATCTTTATAGTAGTGTACATGGATTTCGCCCACAAAGTAGAGAATAATTGGGAAAGGTCAGGTTCGTAAAGCCACAATTTAATACAATAGCGTCAACCTGTAGCTATGGAAACCCATACACCAAAGGGTTGATGTTTCTCTCTGTCCATCCCACTACATCTACCTCGATCAATCCCTTTGTCTCTTTTTTGTTTGTTATTTATGTTTTCTTTTTGTAGCTTTAGCCATGTGTGTGTATGTTTTCCTTTGAATGTGTCTGGTGTAATTTTTGAGAAACTGTAAAAATATATGTATTTTGTTGTGGGTACAGTCGAAGGAAGTTCTTTTCCGCCCCTCCTACAACAAGTAACCAGACTTTGATTACTGACGAAATTCGTTCATACAATTAATTGAAATTCTGTTTGTCATAAAGAAACTTAATACAAAAATCGAAAAGTCATCGCAGACTTAGAAATCAAATAAATCGACCACGCAGCTGGACCGCTGACGTGAGTTGAGCAAATTTCCAAAATTAAGTTTATATGCCTAAGTTTTAGGGTTTCAACCAACAATTTGGGAAATAGGTCTACTCACGAAGGCGTTAAACAGCTGTCTGTGTATACGCAATATATTAGTAGAATTTGCATCCTCCTAGTGGCCTCGCGAGTTTTCATCACTTGGCTTTGAACTGGGTACTTTATGGAATTTTACGTTTTTGTCGATTTTTGGGGAACCAAGCGAGCTATAAGGTCGCGTAAAAAAACAAAATGCGCAGAACAACATCCTACATTTATATTGTTAGAAAAAAACTCTAAAAAAATTTCATTCTCGTAGTAAAAATCTCAAAAAATAGTTACTTTCGGTCAAAAAACGTACTTCCGGTTGTTGGATTTTTTGGCTAACAAACTCGTCCGGGCCACATAGACAACCAACACGTGTACCAATTTGGACCAAATCGGACTTAAAATGCGGCCGCTAGAGTGCGAACACATATATACTACAACGGTACACGCTTACGCTTTTGCAAAGTATCAACGGCCCTTCTGCGGGTACGCCAATCTCTACAACGCTTAAGATATATCGCCGGTGAGGTGACTCTGTTTTTTGAAATCTAGCTCACTTTGCAACGATAATCTTACAACTGTACACTTTTGTATCGCCCTGTAGGGTGTCAGTCTTTTTCGACCTATACGACACACCTCAGCGAACGTGTACTGTGTAGGATAAGTTAAAATCACCCACTGGAAGTACAGGCTATCCTTTTTCTTTAAAGGGCCTGGGTGATTTAACTGTTTGTCTAATATTACTCTGAATATTTCGACTAAAAAACTACAAATTACACTTCCAGTAATCTTAATAAAACTCAGCTTTGAGCACAAGCAAAAATAGAATTTACTATCTGTATTCCTCGAGGAAGCGAATACAGTGGAACTGACCTTGTAAATAATTTTATTTGTGCCTTGGATAATTATATAACGTAACACCTTGATAATATTTCTAACACTAGGAAATATAACAATGGAATATTCAACAATAGGTAAGTGAACGTTAGAAACTTTTTTATACTGTAAAATAATAATCATCCATTTATTAATCTTAAAAAACACAACTCAAAAATAATACTTTTGGATATCTCTTTTCCAATTTATACAATTTGCAACAAAAGCAATTTTCTTTAACTCTTGCTTAATCTAATAAGGTAGAACAAATTTTAATATTACTTTTAATTATGCTTTTAATTAATATGCTTTGTTCCAAGCTTTTTATTAATTACTTATTATTAATTTATTTAAATTATGAATTTACTTTAATGATTTTTATGCTATACGACTTTAGATATTATAAAAACATTTCACACTAAGAAAAACAATTTCCAATCCTACTAACCCAGTATCTGTAATAAATTAAATTTGAATTTAATCAGGCAAATTGTGGGGAATAAACGTAAATTCGCTGACACAGACCTCAAATTTGTTGTTTAAGATGGCCGTCTAACACGGGGCTGATTGTTGTTTATAGCAGCAGAAGAACCTGTAGGGTAAAGTTGCTCTCTGCGCTTTTGGCGATGTACAATGATGACAGCGTGCTGTTCTATTGTTGTCGTGAAGTTGCGTCAGATGTTCTTCCGTTGAGTTATAGTTGCCTGTGGTTTGTAGTAGTCCTTTATGTGTCCGGGGATCGTCCTGCTAACTCTTCCACGTTAGATACTCATGTCCAGTTGTCCGCCAAAACGTTCCAGAAGTCCAGGTCCCTGAAGTTTCTTAGCTACTTCATTGATAATATAGCCTTAGCAGTATATTGTATTCCTGCTTATATTCCTGTAGTCTTCCTGTATCGCCTTGTCAAACCGCTGATCACTTCACCCGTACAATAGCAAACTCCGTACTAACTCTTAAAAATCCATATACTTAGTAACATACGCTCCGCGTGATGCTGATAGAAAAATCCATAAACAGAGAGACATACACTCCGTGTACTGTCGATCACCAAAATTCTCTTGAAATTCCCGTCCAGGGTTTATAAAGCCTCCTTCCATCTCCACTTTCGCGATTTTTTCGCGAAAATTCACTTTTTCACATTAAAGTGATTTTCTTACACCTTCCTGTGTGTAAAATCATCCTTTGTTTAGCAATACATTTAAATCCTTTATTTTTATCTTGTTTATCGTAGTTTTAAGGCTTAAACTTCTTAAATTATTTGAATGCAACATCCTTGTTCCGGCCGCCAAAGCTCCTCTCCGCTCTGATTGGCTCAGCGCTTTACGTGGTTCTTAACCCTTCCTCTCCTATTGAACTTCGCGAATTTTCAACTTTCCTTTCTAACTCCTCGCGGTTTTATGGGATTTTCCCGCGAAATAGCTTTTCTTAAACTGTGATTTTTTCCTGTTTTTTAGAGACTTGAATGAAAGTTGTAGGACGCTCCATTCTCTTCCTAGGCCTTCCCTAGCGTTTTCCCAATGCATTTTCTTTTAAAAATTTTCCATTTTCATTATTTTAAATTTTCATTTTCATTTTCCTGAAGGTCTATTGTTGTGACAATAGCCGAAGTCTGATTTCTATAATAGGTTTTTTAACGAAGTTTTTGCCATTTAAAAGTATACGATTTTCCAAGTTTTACATTTACGTTAAATACCGGTAATTTATTTAAAATACTGGTTTTTACAATAATCAATTTACCTCCCTTCTTTATTACTTTAGATTAATAGTTTAAAAAATACAATTTTCCCTACTGACTTAACCGCCAGGTGTGAAAACTCCTACCATTCATAATAATTATTTTATTTGAATTTTCTTTTGCTTTTCCTAAGCAACTAATCCTTCTTAATAACATGAACTCATTAAGAACTCTTTTCTTAACTCATTAAACTTTATTAAACTTCAACTTTAATTGATTTTAGCGTCAGTGTTTCTACCCTGATTCGCTAAATATTGAAATTATGACTTTTTGTCATACCACCTTTTTTATAGACCTTATTTTGCTCATTACAAAAATACCTCCCTTCCAGGCTTTTGAGGAAATTTGAAATTTTCCCTAGACTTTACTTGATTGTTACGTCATCACCGTTTAGTATTACGACCTGAGTCTCATACGTACAACACACTCGTGATTAGCGTAATGTGTTCCCGCCATAGAACCCAAATACGTAATAGTCCTGGATCCAGGTGTTCCTAAAAATCTTTGATTTTATTCTAAGTTCATTTTACAATCCCGAACAAGCTCGGGTCCAATAGTTCCATCTGTACGATAACAACCACCTCGCCGGGACTTGTTCAAGGCCGCGCTACATTGGGTTCATCCACATGGTCGCCCAGAAATCTTGCATTTTACATATTTCAATAAAATTTCAAAATTTCCGGATTTACACGGGTTTTGCCCGTTGTAATACATATATATATATATATATATATGAATTTTTTGTACACTTTAAAACGTGTTCTGGGGACCATGATCGGTGCTCATTTGCTACTCCCGACCTTGGGTCTCACCATAAGGGCCACTGCAATAGCTCATTTTTCCTATGGGAATTCGCTAATAAATCAGGTAAACGGAAATTCAATAATCAGGTACCGTAATTACGTATTTAATATAACCATATCCTCGGCCGTTTTGAAACTTGGATTCAAGCGATTAGAAATAAGGAAAACCGATGCTCTCAGTAGGCGAACTTATCACTGATAGAGTTAATAATGACTTCATAGCTCCTTCTTTTCTAATCAATATTTAATCAGTTAATAATGTTGTACTAATGTTGAAGGAAAACAATTATATATATATAATGCTTCCTACTTCTCTGAGGTTCTATATAATGATGTTATTAAAGCTTTAAGTAGATTAATTTCTAATTCTGCTTGAGGACGGCTTTATTAAAATTACTGTTGTTTCTACTTCGCTTATTATAACAAAGTTGTTCAATTCATTACCAACTGGTGTCTTTCTGCTTTCTTGAAAGTTCGCATTAGTCCGGCCTATTGTGAAATTATCTGAACCATCTTGACTGTCAATTTTAGACCTATAAGTATTCTTCCGGCTTGATCAAAATGTTTTGAGCAAATTGTGCACCAAAAATCTCAACTTACATAGAAACTAATGTTATTCTTAGTCCGTTTCAGTTTGGACGGGCAACAGCAATACTCCTGCTCTGCTTTTCGGACTGACGAAGTTAGATGCACATTTGCACAATGGATCCCAGAAAGTTCACTACTCTTACATTATTTTACTTTACTAAAGCGGTTTTAACTATTCATTTTTGTTGTAGAAATTTAGTAGTATAGGCTTGGACCCAGTGTGTTTCGTGGGTCCAGTTTTATCTTTCTGCAAAAACTACTCAATTTACTGTAAAGGAGAGGGTAGGTGTGAATTAGTCACTTTGATTTTCGGTATCCTCATAAATGATATACATAAATTTACGCTGAGTTTAAAATGTATTTGCATTTTAAAACTGCAATATTGATAACGCAGCGAAATCATATTAACCACGATATTGGTAAAACTTTTCTGTGACTAACGATAGATGGTTTTGAGAATTAACAAAAATAAACACAACACATTCAGGATATTCACAACTACTAAATAAATTTGATTTATACACACATAAAAGACTTCAGAAATTTAGACTACTGATTAAAATGTATATGACTTGGGACTGATTAATGATAGTAGACTGACGGGGCGTGTCTGTGAACCTGTAAATGTAATATGATTTTTGCTGGGATGCACTGTTTACAGAAAATTCGAGACTTCTGAAAGTTCCAAATTAGAGTGTTCTTGAATCATTGATACTTCTCATACTGTGGCACCGTATTCAATGGCATGATTGTGGTGCTAGCTAACTAATTGCATCGGGCACTGAATTTCTGCAAAGACAATATTTTTTATTTAAAACGTAATGCACAATTTATTCTGTGCTACAAACTGGAGTACTGGATTAACTGGCAAAACGTTGTGTGTTTCATTCCAATTTAAGTTCAAAAGTTTAAGTTAAGAAGGGATTATACTATGCTCGCCACACCACTATACCGAACCGTAATGTTAACAAGTCGTTTACTGTGTTTGCTTGCCGATTGTACAATTCGCTTCCTGTAGCAATAAACTTGGACAATAGCCGTGCCCAGATTTTAAATGTTCTAAAGTCATACTATATTGAAGCTCCTTTGAGGAACTTAGTGAATAGACTTAGGGTCTTTCGTAAAACAGAAAAATATGTACTTCGTAGTAACGTGTTTCGGACGCCGTTTTTCAACCTAAAAAGTTGTGAAACATCTTAAATTGTTCTTAAAGGTTTGTGTTTCTGTCTTATATCTCATAATTGAAAGAAATCGACGGCAACTCCTTTGAATCAACAATTTAACTGAGTAGAAATCGATTATGTTTAACGAATTTTTTGGGAGTTTTAAGCAATAATTTCCATATTTTAAGCTAACACGTAAAAAATATAAAGCCTTCTTTATAACTTAAAGTAGTTTCCCAGATTATTAATTTATTAATAGAATCCGAAACACGGTATTACGAATGCATGTTTCAACGATTTTGCGGCTTCAGTCAGACCTTTTGTATTAAAATCATACTGTGTACTCGGGAGTTTTCTTCAAGGTAAAGAAGAGCCTTAAGTGAATAGATATAAGGCTGTTTACGAGTGTGTGAACTGTAACAATGCTTACATGTACTATAGGTAAATCCATAAGTTTGGTTTTGTTTGATCTGTTTGTATTTCTTATTTCCCTCTGTTTTATATTGTAAATGTATATTTTTGTATGGTTTAAATGGAAGACTATAGTCCTAATCTCAAAATAAATAAAAGATAATTATTCATTCATTCATCATTCTTTCCCCTAACTTCCTATCATGCTCTCTCTCTACCTTTATATTTTTTACTTTCTCCCCTTCCTCTCCCTCTCTCTTTCTTTTTTCTCTCTGAATCTTTTCTCTCTCTACATTTCTATATTTTTGTTTCCCCTCCCACTTCTCTCTTCTTTTCCCCTTCTCTCCCCCCGTCTTTCATTTCCTCTCTCTGTGCTCCTCCCCTACATCCCTCTTTTCTCTCTTTCGCTCTTTTCTCTCTCTACCTTTGTATATTTTCATTTCTTCCCCCTCTCCCTCTTCTTCTCCCCAATATTTTTCTCTCTCACTCTTTTCTCTTTCAACATGTCTATCTTATTCTTTCTCTCCCTCTCTCTATTATTCCTTTCCCCCTCTCTCTCCCCTTTATTTCCTCTCTCTCTGTCTGCTCACAACCCTACCTCCCACATTTTCTCTCTCTCATACTTTTCCTTATTACAAATTAATAGTTTTATAGAAAAGCCTAGGCATATAAGGTAGAACATTGTTAGAAATAAGAACAAAAATTTTTGTAACACCCATTATTTTATCAATTTTGGTGTGTAACTAAAACAAATTGTGTTAGCGTCAAAGATTTCCGCTAGTAGAAAATGTTAAAGCAATTTTATCTACTTGTAACACTGTTGGTAACATCTTTAGACTAGGTTTACACTAGTGAGCAAATTTAAAAGTTGGTAACATTGTTGTTAGGGGAAAATCTTAGTTGAAAATGTAAGAAACGCATTTTTTTATCTAGAGTAATCGTGGTAAACATTAAAATGTATGACAAAAGTATAAAGAATATTGATATAAACAATATCGTCAATTGGAGTAAGGGAATTTTGTTTTATTACTTTGACTTTGTTATCATGAATACACTCCAGAACTAATCTATGAAAAGGAACAATAAAACTAAAATACAGTATTATAAAATGCATTAAACATAGCTAGCACAATGACATTATACGGAATAATGTTGTGAGTTACAAAGGAAACAGAAACGGATCATTTGTTCTGGTTATTAGATTAATGTGTTTTACACGAACTGAAAATAATACAAAATCATTACTTGCGGTCCAATTCACAATTATTTATTTATAAGAAATTGTGAACTTTACTATCTAAATTTTGTAAACCTTAATAAAATCAATTGCTTGCGTCTAAGTAACGGAAGGGAAAACTGGATGTAATTTCATCACATCTGTGAGAGCATACAAACACAATGAATATAGTTCGGTTCAATTACTTCAGACATTTCCCTTTCATCTAGGTAAAACATGTGAGTTTGATTCGAAAATAAACCGACACTTTAAAAAAAATATTTGAATATAACTTACTAATACTAACTTACTAATCAGAAAAATAGGGCTTACAAATTAACTGTTCTTAGTTCAGGATTTTTGAGAAGTTCAAACATTTTATCTAAACAATTTCATTTTATCCAAACATTTTTTTAAATCAAACAAAACATTTTAACATAGACTTTGTTGAATCTATTAAATTGTCTTACTTGTTTTTATCTAATGCCCTACTTGTTTTCACAGCCGTACCACTCTTAGGCGTCATTTGAATTAAATTAACGATTAATTAAATCTGGGAGGTGACTAGGTTCGGTTAAGTGGATTAGAAATCTACTATTCAAGAGAAGCACATAGGCCCTATACAGATACAAAAAAATTAACGCAAATTACTTACTCGGCCTTTCAAAATGTTCCTGGAAAAATCCATTTGACACTTAAATAAAACAATGATATAGGCCTTCACTGCACCTGCTTAACAATTTATAAAAGTTTAAATTCTAAAAATATATAAATCAAATTGATATAGTAATCATAATATATATATATGTTGATAAGAAATGTATACAGTTCAAATATACTTTTACATATTTACATACAATATTTCCATGTTCATTTATAGATGTTTTTGTATACAAATAATATTACTTGTTATAATTATGTTAAATTTTACACTTATATGATTAATTAAAAATTTGTCGGATTTAAGATTTGTAAAAATTTAAAAAATAATTAATAAATTTCTCAAAAGGTTTGTATATATATAGTTTCCTTTTTTTAATTATATGAATTTCTAAAATTTAGTATAAATTTGCAAACCAGAACTCATTCCTAGATTTTTGTGATTTGATGGCAGAAATCAAACAAACAGTGGTTGACGTCATAATGCGCTTAAAGATGAAGTCAGTATTTTAAATCATGAGTAGCAAAACGATTATTCAGTAGTTCATTCTACTTATCACTTACTGTTGAGCCAATCTGTGGCGTTCACCTTTATTGAGTCGAAAAAAAGTAGCAAAGCCGGAAGGCATTCTAGGGATGGTTTTACTCGAATTCTGTGTAGGTGGGCAGCCAGTTAGTCGTGTAGCGTCTTTATGCGTAAATGAAATTCAATAAGTATTAAATGTTTATGTGTGGCCAGACAGACTGGCCGACCGACGAACCTACTGGCAAACCACTGACGGACAATGAAAGCCCCAGCCAACCAAACATATATGATAGATGGACAGACTGCAGGACGAACGGACAGTCATGTGACAGCCAAAGATACATGCCAGAGAGACGTACAGACGTCAGTCAATCGGGGCAGACAAACTGATGGATGGAGCGAAGGACAGACGAACTGACGGACAATGGATGAACAGAATGCGAAACCAGAGAGATTCTCAGAACGAGAACAGACGAAACAAAAAACCAAGAACAGACGAGAAACCCGAGACGAGACGAGAAGAAAGAAAACAGACCGCACAAGTGAGCAACGCAACTCGAACGTACTAAAATAAGAGCATTTGTTAGAACCCAAATATTTACGATGCATTGATTGACCTAACGAAATTAATTCATCATTTGTCTGCAACCAACAACAGAGAAGTTATATGGTCGTAATAAGGTAGTTGTAAAAACAAAAGTTATAAGTTTGTAACTGATACCATCACAGATGATGTTTACTTGGTCATCGAAATATTAATTTAAAAAATGACTAAATTGACTTTTGTTTTTAACAGTTTGCTAATATTTTAAATAAGTATGAATTAACAAGCTTACTACGCGTCAGTGCAATCAATATTCCAGTTTGATATTGCATGCACTGATATTATATATCAAATATTGCATGATATTTGATAATGCATGGATAGGTGCGAGTAAAACTCAGGTAAAACAAAAAGTAATGATGAATAAATCTCGAACGTTTGAAATCTATATTATATAAAAGCGAAATACCACTCACTGACTCACTGAATAAAATTTCGTATGTAGCTTCCTCTAGGGCCATAGGTGCTCACTAAGAAAGGGTTTGAAAAAATTCGAAATTTTAGGGGGGATTGGGGGGATCAAAGTTATTAAATCACGATTTCTTCAAAACTACCGAACGGATTGGAATGCAATTTGGTATGTAGCTTCCTTTAGAACCATAAGCGTTCACTAAAAAAAGGTTTTAAAAAATTGTAAATTTTAGGAGGGTTTGGGGGGATAAAAATGACTAAATCACGATTTCTCAAAAATTACCGAACAGATTGGAATGAAATTTGGTATGTAGCTTCCTCTAGGGCCATAAGTGTTCCCTAAAAAAGGGTTTTTAAAAATTGGAAATTTTAGGGGGGTTTGGGGGGTAAAAATTACTAAATCACGATTTCTCCAAAATTACCGAACAGATTGGAATAAAATTTGGTATGTAGCTTCCTCTAGGGCCATATGTGCTCACTAAGAAAGGGTAAGAAAAATTTCGAAATTTTAGGAGGGGTTTGGGGGGATCAAAATTACTAAAATCATAATTTCAGGTATTTTATTATTATGACAATAATGCTTTTATTATTTAAGTTCTATATATATAAAATCCAAATACCACTCACTTACTGAACACTTAAAAAGAATACAATTACGTTAAAAAGACCGAAAATACCAACCACCACGGGCAACGCCGTATGGGTCAGCTAGTGCTCTTATAAAAGAATAGAACTAGGCCTCCACTATGTGTTCAGGTATTGTACAGGATTACAATGAATTTTTATTTTTACGTTTTGTTCAGTGGCGGCTGGTGAATTATTACCTTGGGGGTTCAAATCTATTCCCCATAGATTCCCCGTGGGGGGGGTCCTGCAAATTTCTGAACATGCAATGAGATAAATCGGGTTACACTTTTCATGATAGATTTGAGTACCATATACATATTAATTATTATAAATGGAAAATTGAGAACAATTTTGTCTTACATAGTAGCCTTTACTTTATTCATTAGTTTAATTAAGTTTTTAGTTCATAAAGTGACTCATAAATTAAATAATGAAGTAACACTTTAATAATAATAATGAAGTGACCTGCACACTTTACTTTTCCCAAGAGGTAAAGAAGAAAAGTTACCCTTAGCAAAGATGTAAAGATGTTCATTCTCCTTAACACAACGATAGTAACAACACTGAACTGCAATAATATTATTTATCAATAATAAAAATATGCCCACACTAACACAAACTTAATCCATGAACTTCATAGAATGCATAACTGACATAACCTATAAATCAAAGAAGTAAACAAACCAACTACACACCATAACAAAGTTAGTTGTGAACTGCAGCTTCGGCTATCTTCGGAAGGAGTCGGGAGTCGCTGCATTTAGCGTGCAGCGAAAAGCAATGCTAGAAACGCTATTCCCTCGCTGTTCCCCTGTACCCCCTCGCCTAGGCCAGGAGGTTCATTCTTTCGATTGAACCAGGCAGCTGAAAACGATGTAGTAGAGCTGCGCGTTGTAACTCTCTGTCGTATTTTAACAACTTTTCACACTATATTGTTAGATTTATGAAACCAAGAACTAAATATTTATAGTTGTTAAAATATTATTTTATTACCGCAATTTGCTTGGGGGTTCACTGAACCAGTGAACCTAAGCACGAGCCGCCACTGGTTTTGTTCATTTCATCTACAAACAGGTACAAACAGCGGTGACAAACAGGTACAACTACCTCAGTGCTGGGTTCATGTAACAAAATATTATATTTCAGCATAGGTACGCGTAGTTACATTAACGAAATGAGAGCTCATGGATGTTTAACACTCAAGAAATTATTTTTGATGTATTTATCTACTTCTAAATCCAACATAAAGCTGATACGTTGCAAGTTATTTCATCCAGCTCTAAATATAAATTGAGTACTAATATGAATTAATTAATATACCAAATTCAATGTTCTTAGAAACAAAAACCTGCCTTATATGGTATGATGGTCGCTATAATACTAATAATTACCGGCCGTGGCTAATAATAGTGTATGGCTTCCTTTGTGTCCTTGGAAGCAAATTAAGTTTAACTGTAGTAAGCCTACAGTTAGAGATAATATGGAAATAAGCATGCATGGAACTTTAGTCAATAAGGCTTGACTTTCTAATTGCAATTATTACGACCAATTGGTTAAGAGAGTTCACTTTTCTATTTAACGTATTTGAAAACCAAACGCATTGTAGTATCCTTTACAAATGGTTGTAGTCACACTTTTTGTTCATTAGACCCTACATACAATTAATTGATCTATACAGGGTGAAGAAAAGTCTGAAAATGGTTTAATATTTCGTATATAAAGAAAATTTGAAGGAAGATGTGATTGAGGAACCTACTCTATGTAAAAATACTATTTTATTAAGATTTCCAAAAAAATGTATCCGCCAATTTGAATGTAACTTTGTTTTTTTTTAATGGGAGGTGGTCATGTGATACATCATTAGAATTTTAAGAGAAAACCAACGGTGAAATTTGCACATCCATATCTTTACCCAATTAAAATGAATAAAAAAAACAACGAAATCGTGTTTTCCAATTTTGAGCCATTTTGCTGTACGATTTTTTTATTTTATTTTTTTATTTCATATTATTTATTCTTTTTTTATTCAGAATTAAATAAGCTTTCAAACGATATGCCACACAACGATATTTAGTTGAACCACTCAAAATCTATTTCGAAAAAATCGAAATGGCTGCAACTCAAAAATTGTAAATACTCCCAAACATCGTTGTGTGGCATATCGTTTGGAAGCTTATTTAATTATAAATTGAAAAGAATAATAATTTGTATTAAAAACAAAAGTAAAGCAAAATGAGCAAACTCGGAAAACACGATTTCGTTGTTTTTTTACCGCCATTTTTAATCGGTTAAAGATTTGGATATGCAAATTTCACCGTTGGTTTTCTCTTGAAATTCTCCATCTAAATGATGTATGACATGACCACCTTCTCGTTTAAAAAAAGTTACATTCAAAATGGCGTATACATTTTTTGAAATCTTAATCAAGTAGTATTTTTACATAGAGTAGGTTCCTCAATCACATCTACTTTCAAATTTTCTTTGTATACGAAATATTAAACCTTTTCTACACCCTGTATATAGAAGTAATGTATATTTTAAGAGGAGCAAAAAAAAAAAAACTTTTGCTTTGTAGTTTTTATTATTCTACATGTCTTTTCGTGCATTTTGATGTGCGAATAAACAAGTATATTTGCCACACATCTTTATTAGGAAAAAAATCATGTAAACTATAAACTGTCTATTTGTTTTTAAATTTTTTGTTTAAATATTCATCGTCAACATAGACCAAGGAGAACTATCATGGTGCAAATACCAAAAGTCCTTAATTTCAATTCAAAAGTATTCTCAAAACCATGACGCAGTTATGTACATGAGCACATTTTGCATTACCTATCAGACCAGAATTTGTTAAATGAGATGAATGCAAAACCCAAATGAGACCTTTAACAGCATTATCTGGACCAGAATCCCTAAAAACAAACTGTCGGAATAAAAACACTGAACATTGGATTGTTAGGTGCTATCATTACATTCTGTGGTGAGAAAAGTAAAGTGCCAGAGTTATAGAAACTATGTAGTTATGCTGGAAGTGGAAGTAACTGCAAAATATGTCTAACATAGGAGTTTTAGATGTTAACAACAGCATTTGCAATGTAAAAGGATGAAAATAAAACAGAAAAGGGAATACAAGGAGGAAGAAAAAAGTAAAGTATGGTTCTGCGATGTTTTAATGTGAACGACAGGACTTGTACAGGTACACTTTTTTAATAAACCTCTTAAACTATCGAGATGAATGCTTTTATTGTAAATTCGTCTGTAAGCTATAATTTTAACCTGAACTTCTATATATATAAAAGCCAAAACCCACTGACTCACTCACCACGATTTCTCAAAAACTACCGAACGGATTGGAATGAAATTTGGTATGTAGCTTCCTCTAGGGCC
>JAGFPH010010216.1:21897-32787 GCA_018207615.1 Philaenus spumarius
ACGGATTTGAATGAAATTTGGTATGTAGCTTCCTCTAGGGCCATAAGGTGTGCTCACTAAGAAAGGGTTTGAAAAAATTCGAAATTTTAGGGGGATTTGGGTGATCAAAGTTATTAAAAACGACTTCTTCAAAACTACCGAATGGATTGGCATGAAATTTGGTATGTACTTCCTCTAGGGCCATAGGTGCTCACTAAGAAAGGGTTTGAAAAAATTTGAAATTTTAAGGGGGTTTGGGGGATCAAAGTAATTAAAAACGATTTCTTCAAAACTACCGAATGGATTGGAATGAAATTTGGTATGTAGCTTCCTCTAGGGCTATAGGTGCTCACCAAGAAAGGGTTTGAAAAGTTCGAAATTTTAGGGGGGTTTGGGATCAAAGTTATTAAATCACGATTTCTTCAAAACTACCGAACGGATTGGAATGAAATTTCGTATGTAGCTTCCTCTAGGGCCATAGGTGCTCACTAAGAAAGGGTATGAGAAATTTCGACATTTTAAGAGGGGTTTGGGGGGATCAAAGTTACTAAAATCATAATTTCAGATCTTTTATTATTATGACAATAGTGCTTTTATTATTTAAGATCTATATATATAAAAGCCAAATAAAACTCACTGACTGAACACTTAAAAAGAATACAATTACGCTAAAAAGACTGAAAATACCAACCACCACGGGCAACGCCGTACGGGTCAGCTAGTGTTGGATATAACTTCTTTATCAGGTGACAACAAATATTCTTTATATTAAAACCCCTAAATTTTAAGGGGTATGTTATACAAAAATCTCAGAACAAAGGGGTTTATTTTAAAATTGTCTTAAAAGTATTTTAAAATTATTTAAAAAGATCATAAATAAGTGTTTACTAAATCTAATTTCTCTAAACTTATTAGTTTTAAAATACGACCTGCAGTTATCATCATGGGCAGCATATGCACTACAATGCCCTCTAGCCTTTAGTAAACTGAGAAAAATTAATATTTCCCCAAAAGAGGTTTCAACTTTATTACTATTCCCAAATTTGATTTCTTGCAGTATCTATGGTCCGATTGAACATTTCTACCTTAAATGGTTACGCTGATATACCACCACCACCAGCTAGTTACCTTATATAAAGCTTAATTAATTAATTATAAAAGACATGAAGCGTTAAAACGTTTTCTCTGTTTCCCTTTTATTGAGGTTTGTCCCTCTTTAAGATTACGGCTCAGTGAGTAATCAGTAATCAGTGAGATTCGCGATCTAGTTGTCAATCCGAAGCAATTTTAAAATCATTTTGTTATTTATTTATTTCCCCAAATAATACAATCTAATGCAAGGAAATCTTCCCAACATGGACATAAAGCAAGGAGACGGTTCAACTTAGATGCATGCAGGAAAGTAGCTCCATCGGTTAATTTTTTATGAAAGGTACAGGCTATAATCATATCTCTAAAATTTTCAAAGTAGAGAAAAAACTGAATTTTACTTTTTATAGAGTTTTTCACTTTAGAAAACGGGCGAATTTGAGCAAAAATTATGAAGTTCTCATATTTGAAGAAAAATATATATTTTTTTTATTTGATTCAAGTGCAAAAATGTCTGTGTTTCAGTGGAGACTAAGAGTGTAACATTCGAGTGTTCGCTATATGTACCGCACTGGTATGGCTTAAGGGTCTGCTGTAGTGGCGGCCATCTTGGATTTTTATCTCGTAAGAACAATGGTAAATTCAAAATCATTTATTACGTTTATTTTTTATCATAAAATTGTTTGCAAGGTCTCAATTTAACCGCAGTTGCAATACGCGTCCGTTTTGTGTTTTATATATATTTTTTTAATCCCTTTATTTGTCACGTAATTGACATTTTTTAAGTACCAAGTGATTTTTAAAAGGCAAATAGAAATATTACAATTATTTGTATAAACATATCAGCTTACAGTAAACTGTAACGATACAAATTTGTCGAAAAATAATTTCCACGGGTCTTAAATTTTATGAAATCCAGCTTTATTACAAAATATATAACCATTTATTTTAAAACAATAATTTTGTTAAACATTTAAAAAAACTCATCAAAATCTATTGCTTTTCTTACAACAAACCTTTTAAGTTCTCTTTAATATCTCAATATAAGCTGTGAAAATAAGGAAAAATATTTCAAAACTGCTGACGTCAACATGAATGGTAATATCACAGACCTTTATTAAAGACAAAGTAAGCCTACTTCAAGGGACAAAATCAGTGGAGTGTATGATTACATGTACTTCTATGGAAATGTTTCGTCATTGAAAGCAGCATGACCGGAAGGAAGTATTTAGCTATGACTGAAGTTGTTCAAATACATTTTCCTTCAATAAACCAATGGTGCATACACGGGCCTGTCTGTATTTACATACGGTTAAAATATTTCATTCCGTTGTTTGGATTATTTTCGAATTTCGTTATATTTTTTATGTGTTAGCATATTGTAATACACAATATTGTGGGTTTTGGAATATTTACTAAGGTCAAAACCAATTTCAGTTTTACGTTTTCTTGATAATTTCACTTTTATTTGAAAATAGTACTACTATTTATTAGTTTTTTTTTTAAGACAAATATATAAATTACTCACAAAATTTTTAGTCAGAATAAAGTAATTTAATATCTTGGATGAAATTTTAAATTAATAACACCTTTCTTAAATGGTAAACAGAGTGATATTACGGAAACGGATTTATCTCAGAGGTATTTTGAGATGTGGTTCTTTATAGTTTACTAAATATGTATTATGCTGGGTTTTTACTTTCATCTGTCATCTTTTATCCTCCATATTGGTTCGAAGTTAATTTTAATAGGAATGTCGACATGTAAAACATTATTTGGATGTAAAATCTTATAAGAAAATCAATGGCTCGCCACATTTTTGTGTTAATTTTCGTGTTCGACTTAAAAGCTTTAAAAGTGGAATGACAGAAAATCGTGTTAACAATAAAACGAGGAAAATTATGATTAAATTACAAGTGAAAAAACATAGACCCACACTCGACGAAGAGACTCGATCTAGTAGGGGTGGAAAAAACAAGGAATGGTCTCGTGCCAGTGAAAACCACTTTAAACCCTGCACCGGACTCGATACTCCAACACTTTTCTTGTAAATGTAAAAAAGGCTGCCAACGCAATGTGGATGATTACCAGACATTAGACCAAGACCGGGAGTTGAACCCGGGACCTTCACGTTTCCGTCGTGATGCTCTACCATCTGAGCTACCCTAATGTCTACCGATATTGGTCGATGTTATCTCACTTGTACGTTTTTTACTGCAATTATTGAATTAACAGATTGAATACGTGTATACGACATTAAAAACAATCTCAATTCTTATTTCGCACCTCAATTCTTATTCTTAAGTCCCGGGTTCAACTCACGGTCTTGGTCTATGTTTTTTCACTTGTAATTTAATAAAATATCCTTTGCTGAGGAAGTGTGTAAGCGGAAAAAAAATAATAATGAAAATTATGAATTTACGTCATTCAAATTTTGAATGCTCATCACTCGAAAACGAAGGTATTATTAAAAAAACGGTATATGCCGTTGTTTTTCTTATATAATTTTACATAAACATCATGTGTCATATGTCACCTCCATATTTAAAAATATTATGACAGATCCGAGACGGCGGACAAACATTACAAACCCAACATAATTAAGATTTTTTACTATGTAGAACCACATTTATATATTTCTGCTTCAAAATATTTCTTAGATATTCAGCATAAAGCTGTTTCCATACTTATTATGAATGAATTAATCCATCACCATCTGTAATTATGAATTTTGACTTAAGTAGTAAAAAATATTAAAAAAAAAAACAACTGGTAACAGAAATTTATAAAAACTTTAGGCTATTATTAAACCTACTCCATGTTCTAACTATGTAAGCTTTCCTATTTCTGATGATTTTAAGCATTATTTTCGTCCATAATAAATTAGTATAAATTTATAATCTTTTTCGTTTATATTTTTAAGTTCGTAAACAAAACTTTTTATTTTTATTTTTAAATGTTGTCTTTCTATTTTCCCTTGTCTTTAAGATTAACCATTTATCAAATTTTTACAGTTATTTTTATTTTGGGATTCGATTAAGAATTGTTATTATTTTCCACCAATTTTTCAGATATTCTAACAACTTAAACTCATTCATGTATAATCTTTTAAAATTCTTGAAAAATGCAACAGCCTTAAAGGTATAGTAGGCTCTCTACCTATTAACTTTATCCATTATCGCCATTCGTTCACACGAATGTACATGGTGACCCGTATGTAAGGTGCCAATTTTTCGTAAATGATTTTGTAGGTGACGGTAAATAAAACAATTTAAAATGCAAACAAATTGCTGGGACTTTTAGTCTTCTAGAAGTCCACAATTTTTGTTTTACAAACTAAATTTAAGGTCTCCAGAAAGTTTAAACAGATTACAATGAAACTTGGCTTAACCAAATGTAAATTGCAGGGATTCGCTTCTATCTTCCATTTCTATCTGTATTGTAAGGTAACCTCAGCACGATCAGTAGTGGCTTGAGTATTATTTTACCACAAGTGTTTCGTATCACAGGTCTAGTCAAGTTGCCTGATTGAACTTTGAGTTACGTATTTCCTATAAACTTCCAGTTTTTGAGAGACATGATTTATCAAAATTTACTTTTTAAACTGATATTTTTTTAGGCCAATGTCTGTGATGGTTAGAAAAGCATATTTAAAATTATATCTTGTTACTCAGAAACTCTACTATTATACGTGTTTGTAAACTGTATTTACTGTGTAATATTATTTTATAGGCCTACTAAAAAACTATGTATATAATATGTTTTAACTATGATGTCTTTATATTAATTCAACTCCAATAAATTAATAATACTTAAGAAGACGAAAACGTAAAATTAATTTTCACCTGAGGATTTTGAAATGTAGACAAAATAAAATTGTATATCAACTAATCGATCATATTCCAGTAACTACTTAATATATTTACGATTTTATTTTAAGTACGAAAAGATACTAAGAAAATTACTTTATGCCTATTTTAAGTATTACGAGTCAGTTCTGTGATAGAAAGTAATATGTGTAATAACTGTCCATTTGTAGATTTTTTGTTTACATACATATATATATATATATCAATATTTATTTGCAATATTTACAAAAAAAAGAAATGAATCATTTTACTCCCTGAAGATGCCGCCAAATTAAAGCTTTAAAAATTTATGTTCTCTACAAAACTGTATGGTAAGGGGTAATATAATAATATACAAATACTTTTGGCCACCATATTTGAAAATGTTACTGGTTTATATTAGCTGTAAAAATAATAGTACCGGTATATTTGGTGTGCGTTCTTTTATTCATAATATGTAAATTATGGACGTAAGCAAAACATTATAACTTTAACTACGTCCTACCTCAAAATATATAGTTCTGCATTTAGTTCAACAAAGTTGGTAAAACAGAATTGTCTTTTAAATTTATTATCCTCTTGGTTGAAGAAAGTAACTTGTGGGAATTATGACAGCTGGTGAGTTTCTTTAAAATAATTTGTGTCCTTTTCATAGTCGCTTTCGTCGTATACAATGTACAGTAGAGTCGCGCTAATCCAAAAATCCGCCTATTCCAAGCAGAGTTCAGAAAAAATACCTATTTTTTAAACTTAAAAAACAGGAGAGATTAAAAAGACTTTCGTGATAATTTAATAGCACTTTCACCACTGTCCAATCTTTTTAACACTTCAAGTTTTTCTTTTAAAGTGCACGAAGCATGACTTCGTTTATTTGCCTTGTTTAGTGTTTAACAGTTGACGTCAAGGACTACGAACAAATAAAAAAGGCACAGTGACTGGGTAAAGTAACTCAACACTCACGGAACAAATATTTACAATAAATTTGCAATAAGCGCACACAGTTTATCAAACTGATCTAGATACGACTAGACTAGTGTTCAGTGCAGTGATTCATAAATATGTTTGAAACGGGGAGGGAGTAATGTCTCGGCACTATGAGTCATCGAAAGAAATGCATTTCCTTTCCGACTTTCACTGAACCTGTTCATAAGCCGATCAAAGCTGTATAGAGCTGCCATTAAAAGATGTCCCCGCACATTATTTACCCACTAACATGTTGGCTGGCCAATTAGCAAGACCGTAGTCTTGGTGGAAGACAGCATCTGTTTAATAACAATGACTGCTTATCTGTAACTAAAAATGACTTTATAGAAATTTTATGACTAAATTTGGAATAAATTTTGAGTGAGAATGAGATGGTGGATCGATGAAATACACTGGGATTATTTACGAAAGTGTGTGGCGTTTAAGAATAGAGCTTGGATTTTGGATGCTTATGGTGGTTCGTAAACCAGACATAAGGGACGCTTTCTTCTGACCTGCGCAGGTGCAGGATCAGTGATGATCTGTTTTATGTGTGTGTGTTGAGACCCTTCGGCTCTGTGTTTGACTCTATGTGTTAATTTTAGGATGAAGTCCTCGAGTGTGGGGATTTTGTGCCCTTGAGAGATGGTGACGTTCTTTACGTACCATGGGGAGTTGGTGATCCAACGGAGAGTTTTGTTCTGGAAGGAATCCAACTTTTTCTTCCAAGAAACATATAGCAAAGAGTACCAAGCTGGAGCTGCGTACGTAAGTACCGGTATGATATATGTTTTGTACATGGACAATCTGATACGAAGTGGTAGGGGGCTCTTGGCGTGAATGACTGGAAGGAGTCTGCCACGGACGGATTTAGCCCTTGACAAAGTTTGCTTGGCGTGATGGGACAGGTTTAATTTAGCGTCAAGCGTGATTCCAAGGTATCTGACTTTGCGGGTCCATGCTATGGGTGATTTATTTAGAGTTAATTGGACTTTAGGAAATCTACGTAGTGGAGAACATTGGATGGCTTGCGTTTTATCTGTGTTCACTGCAGTTCTCCACTTCCTGAGCCACGGCTGTAGGGCATCCAACTGTTTTTGAATGACCGACGAACCGTATTCCAGGTTCAGAGTCCTGTAGTAGAACATAGCGTCATCAGCAAAGAGTCGCAGTGATACTTTGGGGATGACTGGAATATCGTTAGTGTACAGAAGGTACAGTAACGGACCAAGAACTGAGCCTTGGGGAACTCCTGCCTCGATGGGTCTAGAAGTAGAAAGTGTACCTTCGACAGCAACCTGGAACCATCTGTTGTCGAGGTATGAACTTATGAGATGTACATAGCATGGAGGAACTGGGCTCCGGGCTAGTTTTTAAAGCAGGCCTTCGTGGAATACTTTATCAAAAGCTTTTGATATGTCCAGGAAAACTGCAATTGATTGATTTTTATTATTGAAGCCATTGGAAAGGTCGTTGAGAACTTTTACAAGTTGGAGTGTTGTGGAATGTTCACTTCGAAAGCCAAATTGCTCGGGACGAATGACGTCTTTGAGATGCTGGGTGAGCAGGGAATAAACTAATCTCTCAAAGACTTTAGAAATCGTTGGTAGTAAAGATATGGGCCTGTGATTTTCAGGAAAAAGAGCCGATTTTCCGGGTTTGGGGATCGTGATTATTTTGGCTCCTTTCCATGATGAAGGGAAGTGACCTGTTCGCATTATTCCATTGAAGATATTTGTTATGAGTGCTACCGTAGTAGATGGGATGTTGCGAAGCGCGGTGTTGCTCACGTTGTCTATGCCAGGTGCTTTACGTGTAGGGAGTTTGCTAATGAGATTGGCTACCTGGTCGCATCTGAAAGGGTCGGGGAGAGGCCCCATGGGACAAGCAAGATATTTATCAAGAAAATTTTCCACATGTTCTATGTGGTCATCATCATAGATACGTGCGTTTGGAGTGAATTGGTAAACAGTGTTCGGCCCCAATTAGTTCGGATTAGCGGGACTCTACTATATCAGCAAGAACGTATACACACTACGCAATTAATCTACTGCTGATGATCAAATATTGGTAATTAAATAAACAGAAAATGTGCGAGTTTGTACTAGTATGCCAAGAGTTCCGTACCGTCAACCAAACTAACCAATATCAATAACCAGTCATTATTATATTTCGCATAATAAAGCAATGGTTAATCGGATCCTAAAACTCATGTAAATATAAATATTAAATATAATATGCAATTAAGTTTATAAACTTTTTTTTCAAATTCGTTTCATTCATACTATAATGAAATACGATTTACATAAATTCCAAAGCTACACCAATTAAGGGGCTGCTCCAGTGAAAGAGAAAGCAACCAGCGACTCCAGCACTTCAACCTATAGCCGGATCTAAACAGTGCAGTTTCTTGCAGCTGAGGGACATTGCCTCATTTAAAACCATTTTATAAATAATTCGTCTTTTGTAATTGAGTGCTGGAAAAAAACTGAATATTCTTTATTAAATTGCGTGCAAATTACAAATACCCACAACCCGACGTGGGCAATCACTTTTGCTCAATCCCTGAAGAACATGTTAACTTCGGCAGTTGAGTACTTAGGTTTGTCTGTGTATTTAGCTTCTGCCAATGTCCGAATAAAAAGCACACTCTGCGATGTGAGAATTTCACTATGTCCACATCGCGGAGTGGGTAAAAATTTCGGCCATTGTCCGAATTCGGAGTTTGGTTGTGATATATACATACGGCGGTTATTTTTAACGTATTACCTCTATTATTTAAAAGACGGATACAGTTATGCAAAATATGATCTCTTACAGTTATTCATTGTCAGGAGGGATCTTAAATAACCTGCTTATAAAATCCAAAACCAATGAATTTTTGAGATGGGGTGGTAGGGGGGGGGGGCATGGGTTTTTTATTTTGTAAATAGGTTTTACAACGTTTCCCCTAACGGTGAATAACTGACCTTAGATAATTAAAAAATATATGTCTATTTCCGTTTTTGAAATAATAGAGATGGTAAATTTTTGAAATAATAGAGATGGTAAGTTTTTTAAAAATTACCTGTATAATATGTGCCTTAATGTCTTAACGTTATGCAGCTGATTAATGAAGACTAATGAGTAGCCTAACACAAGTAAACCGAACCCAGTATGTATGTTCGAATCTGCAAAACTGTATTCTACTGTGCCAAACTACCTGTTCATGAATACTAGGTAGGCAGTCTGCTAGGACTACTACAATGTCAAGTTACGAAGTTACTTTTTTTAATAAAATGTATATAGGCTTGACTATAGATATATATTTGCAGCCAATAGTAAATTCCATCCCTCTGTGTTACAACATACGTGTTTGGAGTTTGTAAAGTCATTTAAACGGAGATTTCGTGCAATCAGGTAGAAAAACAGGTATTGCTTGAATATATTTCAAATATCAATCTAAAGACTCCCCATTTACCCCTACTTGATCACGGACATCCCCTAGGCAACACATTTGTTTTCCGTGATATATCCCGAAACCTTAAACTTATATATATATGCGCTATAAATACATATATACATTACGTTGAATTCAGTTTGTAAACAAGTTCAAATAATAATCTTTCAACATTTTGTGCGTTATACACGGAACTGTTTCAACTTATTATATTAATATTATTTTTATTTTGTTCTAATTTTTCTGCTTACACACTTCCCCAGTAAGAGCAAATTCAACTAAACTACAAGTGAAAAAACATGGACCCAGACCGGGATTTCAGTCTTGATCCATGTTTTATCACTTGTAATTTAATGATATTAATAACTTAAACAAACTAATTGTTAATAATATTTATTATATAGTAGTTTATTTATATAGTATAGATTATTGTATAATACAATTAAAAAACAAACTAATCTTTAAAAACTGTGAAATTTTAATTCTTTAACTGTTTGTTGTTTATGTTTAGTAAAGTATAGCGTTTGTTTTTTACGAGTTTAATCTCATCTCATCTTGTACAACTAAACTAAACAACTGAACTTGTACAGCTGCTCAGGAAATTAAAAAGCTGCAATTAATAATATTCACACATATTGCAATTTATTTAAATTATTAACAATGCGATTTGTTACAATTTATATGTAGAAAGAAGAATGTTCTGTGGGTTTGTATGATCTCATTTGTGTCTGTGTTCGCTGTGAACACCCAGACCGTTTGACGAATCCGGACCAAATTTGGCATAGTGGTTGATTAGTACAAGAGATAATATCGTAAAAGTAATTTAAATTACATTTAAGCCGTTAAAAGTTGAAAAACACTCTAAAACAATTAATTTTTAATAATTCTTCTCTATGAGAATAGAGAGTTTAAATTTAGCTCATCTGTATCTTACGGGATACATAAATAAATAAGAACCCTCGCATTATTTGCTTTTAAGGATTGGATAAAAAGATACCAATTAGCAAAACAATGAATATTCATTATTTTACTTCGCTCGAAGCTGAAGAGCTGACGTATGGTATATTTATTTCATAAAACTAAACAGCCAATTTTGGTCAATACAGTCTAATGGGGTTAAAATGGGGTAACTAAACCTATACAATAAATATAAATTCCACTAACTTGTTACAAGCTAGGGAGCTGAAATTTGGTACGTATTATTCTTAGGAGATAAAGCAGAAATTAACCCCAGTTATTTTTCAATTACTTGAGTGTAAGGGGTTAAATTGGATAACACGAGTAAAAAATAAATATTAATCATGCTTGTACCTGCTATGAAGCTAGGCACTTATTCTTAATATATATATTCTGAAGAAAAACAATTGCATGTAGATTATTTGCGTCCAAGGGGCTAAATATTTGTAGACAATTTTGTAGGTAAAATATACTAGTAGACAGTTAATGAGTCTCAAAACCTGATTTTTACTTTCTCCACCCTATACGTAGTATATGGAGAAAGTATTGTTTTCGTCAAAATGTTCGAATTTGAATTTTCAGTTGAATTATCTGTTTTGGTGCTCCCAGAACCCC
>JAGFPH010010217.1:11806-26003 GCA_018207615.1 Philaenus spumarius
ACGGAAGAACTTCCTGTCTACATTGTCCGAGTTGTCTAATTACAATCTGATTGGAAGTTCGTTCTAAGAACGACTCTTGGAATACGGTTCGTTAAAATAAATCGGTTCTAAATTAACTACAAATCAGCGGTTAACCTAACGCATTAGGTTTCTTTCTTGATTTTGTTTTATATATTTTACTGTTTCAACCGACTATTGGGAAAATTGGTCTACTCGCGAAGACGTCGGACAACTGCAGGGCTATAGAATACAAGGGCTAGACCAGTCCGCCAAGGAAAGCGTTCCCGTGCTGCCACTGTGATGACGTCACGGTGGTACCTCTTGCCCCATTCCCATCGCTTCTCATAAGTATTCTTTGCTACAATAATTTCAATTTCTTAGCAAACCTGTAACATTTTTATGAAGCGCTCTTCTTTAATTTTAGTATTGACACTACACAAAGCAATAAGTAGACTGTAAGCAATTAGTCTAAAGATGTAAGAAGAAGACAGAGTTACAATAAAACTAATTTTTAGGTAATAAACTGTTGTAGTGTACTAATGTTAGCATACTTTTAATTTGATTCTCTGAAACATTTCTGAAAACTAAATACGAAATTGAACAAAATGTGTCACATTATTGAAAATAATTGTATTTATTACAATAAACCACCAAAACTTGAATGTCATACTGCAGTTTAATAAAACATGTGTAATACTTATAAAATAAAACACATAAAAGTTATAAATACTTATAAATAATGATTAGCTTATATGCAGATATGCACATGACATAATAATTATTGCTGACATAAAATATTAAAAAAAATAAAATAAAACTGCTTTATAGAAAGTTTCCTTCTCTAGGCCTTAGGGAATACTTAATTTAATAGTTGAATTTAAACAATTGAACTATTTAAATTAAAATTGACACTGTGCAATTTAATTTAGTCTAGAAGTTTAACTTAAAATTATATTTTATTTATTTATTTTTGTCATCAGTAATTTTATTACTCTAGGTTTAAATTTGATTATAATTATTTGTATATTATATATTTATTTATATCTAATTATTCTGACAATTTTAAGTGCATTTTGCTAGTAAAGATTTTTTTACATTTTAACTTTATAGCTGCAGAAGAAATTACTTGAGAACTTTGGTAACTTTTCAACATAAAGTAATCTCGCTTGCAACTCTTACATTAAATAAATAATATTTTTTAATGTTTATTTTAATTTGAAGCTGATTATTTAAAATTTGTTGTTTTTAAATTTTGAGTTATCAATAATTACCGGTGCTCTAAGTTTAAATTGTATTATTATTTATATATTTATTTATTTACATCACATTATTCTGAAAATGTTTGATCTAATGTACTTTGTTGGTAAAAGTGTTTCTTAGAATATTCAAGTAACACTGCAGACAATATTACTTGATAATCTTGGTAATATTTCATAAAGTAATCTCGTCTGCAACGTAACATTAAATAAATGCATACCTTTCTAAACATATAATTTAAGTGATTGTGTGTATTGTATAACTTTTTAAAGAAATGCATGGAATGCCCCTTCGAAAAAATTAGCCTTGAATATGCGCCATAAGGCGAAAATCTCGCGGAATTAAATACTTCCTTTAAACACTTGTACTGAAAAAAATCATTGCTCAATATTAACCAAACTCGCTAAACATATAACTTAGGTGATTGTATAAATTTTTCAAGAAATTTGTGGAATACCTCTCCGAGAAAATTAGCTTTAAATATGCGTCAAAAGGCGGAAAATCTCGCGGAATTATATATCTTCTTTAAATACTTGTACTGAACAATATAATTACTCAATATTCACCAAACTTGGTTAACATATAATTTAGGTGATTGTGTGTATTTCATAATTGTTTAAAGAATTGTCGTATGCATCGTTATATTAAATAACACGTGAGAGCTAAGGCGAACCGTGCTCACGCGGCGTGTCATGGTACCAGAGTGACGTCACATAGGAGAGGGGGCGAGAGGAAGTTTGGGACAGTCGGCGAGCGTCAACATCAAAGGAGTGGTCCAGCCCTTGTATTCTATAGCCCTGGGACAACTGGCCCTGAGTACGAAATATATTAGTAGAGTTTGTTTGCACCTAAGCCTCCGGTTTCGACCACTCTTTCGTTGCACCTTGACCTCGCGGCCTCAGGTTTGGACTGTTTCGCTTCGATCGCAGCTTACGACCGCGAGGATTTGAACAGGGTACATCTACTACCGTACTTTACGTTTTGATCGATTTCGAGGAAACCGAGCGAGCTATAAGGTCGTCTAAAGAAACAATGTGTGCAGAATAATCTCATATATTTAATTCTTTAGATAAAACCCTAAAAAAAAAAAAACATTTTAGTTTGATAAATTAAAAAAAATTTGGAAAACGGTTGACCCTAAAGGCCACCCATGTAACTTCCCGCTAAGTTTAATTACAACAAACACTATTTTTGGAAATTTTGAACTGCCATAACTTTTGAATGAATCAACCGATTTTTATGCGATTTGCGGCAATCGATGCAGTTTTTTAAGTCCATTGAAAGAATCAACAACAAAAATTTTTCAGATGAAATGTTTCGGAGAAATTGAGGAAAAACACTTTTTTTATTTTCTTTCGTTCACGATATCTCGCGAATGAATCAACCGATTTTTATGCGATTTGGGGGGGGGCAATCGATGCAGTTTTTCGAGTCCATTGAAAGAATCGGCAACAAAAATTTTTCTGATGAAAAATTTCGGAGAAATTTAGAAAAAATACTTTTTTTTATTTTTTTTCGTTCACGATATCTCACGAACGAATTAACCGATTTTGACCTGATAGCGATCGACGTCGCTTTTCAAGGTTAAAAGCTGATTAGATTTTGGAATTGATCGGTAAAGCCGTTTAAATGTTATTCCAAAAAAAACCTGATTTGAAAAAAATTGATTTCTTAGTTTTTTCGAAATTTCTCAGAACCTACCGGTCCGAATTAGTTGAAATTTTCAGGAAATCTAAGTTTGATGGAACTCTTTAGAACGCCGTTTGGTAGGATCCAATCGGTTAAGCCGTTCAAAAGTTATAAGCGGGTCACATACTTACATACACACACACACACACCCCCACACATACATACAGACAGGGTGACACCCTCTCGGGAGTGGTCAGGGAAGATTCCTAGGACTTCAAAACGTCGAGATCTGATGAATACTCGATTTTCGAAAAACGGGGTGAAACCAATAACTTCCCGATTTTATAAAATTTTCAATTTTCTTAGCGGGAAGTTAAAAGTGCACTTTCGGTAAAAAACGTGCTTTCGGTTGTTGGATTTTTGGCTATAGTTTGTCCAAACAGGAGAGAGCTCTAAGTAATAAATCGATCCTCTTTCCCCACGCGCAGACGCACTCACACTGCCTACCTGGCGCTAATCTTTCAATCACCAACTACAAAATCACATTTTTCTAACCGTTAACTTTACTTAATTTTTACTCTAATTACTGAACTCTATACATTATTCCTCGCAAAATGAGTCCAAACACGGTACATTTGTGACAACTCTAAGCGGTTTTACGTTCAGTAGGTTACAAAATCATAAATTTGACAACTTAAAAATGGTTGTTGACATTTTATTTGAATTAACACGATCACAATTACGTATATAATTACAGTAATTCTAGTAGTGACTTCAAACGTATGCAAAAAAACAAATAAAATCAGAATCATTATAACAGTGAACGTATACTAAGAGAAAAATAAAATAATTACAAATTCATTTTGCAATGTTACTGTACAATAACACTAATAAATCGATAAAATAACATTATAAAACATAAAACTAACAGCGTCTTCTAAAATGTACGCAAACAAAAATAGACTAAATCAGAAACAAAATAAAAATAAATACAAATGCGTTTTAAATGTTACTGTACAATTAATTACTGATAAATCAAGAAAATGTTATTAAACTAACACGAACATAACATATTTGTCAAATAAAATGTCAATAACCGTTTTTAAGCAGTCGCATTAATTTATGATTTTGTAACCTACTGACCGTAAAACCGCGTAGAGTTGTCACAATTGTACCGTGTTTGGACTTTTTTTGCGAGGAATAATATTTAGATTTCAGTAATTAGAGTAAGAAGTAAAGTTAACGATTGGAAAAATGTGATTTTGTAGCAATAGGGTGATTCATAGAAGAACCATTCAGCAGGTAGGCCGTGTGAGTGTATCTGCGCGTGTGGGAGCGAGGGTCGATTTTATGGTTTAGAGCGCACGTCTGTTCGGACAAAGTATAGCGAACTCGTCCGAGCGGCTTAGAAAACCAACATGTGTATCCAATTCGGACCACATATATACATATTATATGTATAAAGTTTTTAATTAAACCCAATAACGTGTTCTGGGGACCAAGATCGGTGCTCATTTACTACTTCCTACCTTAGGTCTCACCATAGCTCATCTTTCCTGTTTTTTTTTTATTTGAAGGGAAGAATTATGAAGAGTAACTTTTCGAACTTTTTAGGTAAAACTGTTACAAAATTAAACGTTACTATAGTTCATTTCACCTCAGCGTGAGGCAAAACCAAATGACCGCAATAAAACCCTTACCCTTAGGCCTATTGTGCGACATCGGGGTTGGGCACTTGTCGTCTGCCTTTGTATTAGAGTTATTGCTGTTTGTCCCAGTGTCATTATACAAACTTTTTTAATTGAAAGAAAAACTTAAAACAAAATATATCACTCGCTGTGTTTTGATCGCGTGATTATTTTTATACCAAATATAAAGGAAATCGGTTGATTTTGGGGAAGGCAAATTAAATAGTTAAATCCTATGTGTTTTCAAATATTTTTTATCATCATGAATACGGAAATAAATTTACATTGAATAATGATGTTGAGTTTTATAAAAACCTCTTACTTACTACTGTACACAATAACCATCACCTTATTGTTTTTTTGTTAATTAAATGCAGTATTAAAATATAGACTACAACGGACAAAACTCGTTGTAGGTCTTGAGTTTAAATTTGCAATTAATTTTGTAAATTTGAATAATATGGACTTGCCGTGAGTTAAAGCCAAATGTAGGTCACGAGATCAGCATGTATACGCGGGCGGTCTGTTATCGGGTAGAATTAAACTTTTGGACCCTGCCTGTCTGAAAAGGATTGGGAACTTATAAAAATTACTTAAAAGATTCCTACGGGAAGCCAAAATCCAAGATTTGAATAAAAAATAAAAATCTTCGGGAAATGCATTACGCTAACGGCGGGTGTATTTACTGCAAGATTAGATATTAAAAAATCATAAAGTTACGTAAGATACGAGCTTTCAAAGAATGAGAAAATTTTCAAAATTCCTCTAATTTAAAAAAGAAAAGGTTTTTTAGGCTTTTCTTGAAAAGGCCTAAAATAAAGGTGAAACAAGTTTTAGCGAAATTTTGTCATATAAAAAAGTTAATGGTAATTCATAAAGTTTAAAGGATAAAAAAGTAGGTTAAAAATAAAGTTTTTTAAATTCTAACTAAAACAAGTTTTAGTATTGATAAATGTAAAATATAATGTAAAAGAAAAACTAGAAAATTTATAAAAGGAAAAAGGTGATAGAATTTGCACCTTTACAGCTAATGGAAAATTTAAACTCAAACTTTTAACAATTCAAAATAGTAAATAGTATGCAAACGAAGTAGTTATGTAAAAATAATCCAGTATTTGAAATATGTTTCGGGAGTAAAGTAAAACCCTAGTTTGTGAAAAATCGTTGAAGTCCCTAACCTCACAGCAAGACAACCAGAAGCAGAAAGGAGATGAAAATCCGGCTAGTAAATGAAAACCAATGGACAGGAAAAGTGGAAAAAGAAAAACCGAAAGAAGTGTAAAATTAAGACTTTTCCGGGAAAAATCGCCGCGGAAAAACGCGCGCGGGTCGTGTACGCGAACCAGGAGTCGTACGAACGTCACTCGAGTTCGTGTGGAAAGGTAACAGTGAGCTGAGGAAAATGAGGTCAGTTTCAGGAAAATCGGATAAACCCTGGAAGAGTTATATGGAAAAAGGATTTCCATAGCACAAAACTGAGGGAAGCCAGATAAGAACGCAAGACAGTAGAGGGGAGGTCCAAAGACGAGACTGATGGAAGGAGAACAGGGTGACCAGTTTACGAAAAGGGGCGTACTCAAAGAAACAATAGAAACTAAATTAAAACAAAGGCTAAATCATGTTACAAAATTATGAAAAAATTATAATAAAATTCAGGATGAAAAGTTACGTAGACTAGTAGTTTGAAATGGGCGAAAAAATGGATTTTAAAGCATTTTGGAAATATAGTGGTAGAAAGCTTAGGTTGGCAATGAAATAGTGCCGAAAAACCTTATATAAACGATTGCTCGGGGAAACTCGGGGGCCTTAATATTTTTGCGATGTAACATCACGCATCGCGCATGGATTATTTTTTCTGCGATGTAGGTTAACGCATCGAGAGCAGATACTTGTTTTTTATAAAATACTTCAGCGTGCTAGAAGCTGAGTATTTTCTTCGTTAAACTTTAAATTTTTATAACAAGTAAGAAGATACGGCATAGCGGTTATCATCTGGGATGCAGCAATAGACACCGAATTAACTCTACAAGAACGTCAGTGGCAACTTAGTCTATACAAGTTGGCCTAACTTGGGATTTCTGGAAGAAAAACATAGCCTACAGGACAGCTGATACATGGAGTGATTCGTATAGCTTCCAGACAGGACTCCAGGATACCACCAGGCGGCCACCAGGACATGCAACTGTAGATACGAGGGAATAGACGAACCGGGATAGCAGACACGGCATCACCACATCCATCTTTAAGAAGACATCCATCATACATCCAGACAACCCTACAGGACTCCACCTTCACCCACAAGACAACTCTATCAGCACGCAGAACATCTGTAGCTTGTCATCACTAGACAGCGTTCGCGGATTTCACCACAACGTCGCGACGCCTGGACAAGTGTGAAAAGGTCGGTAGAAGCGTAAAATACGTTAGTCCCCATTAAATTGCCTGAAGTAAATTCAAATAAATTTATTTTAAATACTGGGTTACGTAGGATGTTAGATTAAGAAATATTTGTAATTAATTAAAGAAGTAAATTCATTAAATCGTAAATTCAAATTTTCATTAAAGTATAAATTAAATCAAATTGAGAAATAAAATATTAAAATAAATTATAATTAGTTAAGAGATTAGTTCTGCCTTATAGTTTAAAAAAGTTATTATTTTAATTGAGAAGAAAGTTATTATTTGGTTTTATTTGAAAAATATGAAATACAAGAATTTTGTTTTATGTTTAAAATTAGAAAAAAGAAATTATTAAAATTTTATTTTGTTTTATAAAAGGTTATCATTTACAAAAACACCTAGTATTCAAATATCCCAATAGTTTATGAATTTTAGATTAAGAATTGATAAAGTGAAATTTCATAAAATAATTGCAAGCACAAATAAGCAATTTACAAGGTTAGTTCCAGTGTACTCACTCGTCAGAGGTTTACAAAAAGTAAAATTATTAACTTGTGTTCTTACTGAGCTAAAATTAAAAATAAATTACTGGAAGTATAAAGTAAAGTTTTTTGTCAGAATAGTCAGTGAACTGAATATTCGACACATAGTTATTTCACCTAGGCCAAACAAAGTGAGATTGCCTATAAGACTTCCAGTAGGTGGAAATAACTTATTCTCCAACGAAGAATTTTCTCAAAAACTGAAGATTCGTTGTAAGACATAAAGTAATACTATTAAATAACTGCACTACTAATAATTAATGTACTATTAAATAATGATGTACTTGTTTTGCCTGTCCCTAAATAGCCTATTAAAATTTTGTTTAGTGTGCAAGTAGCTAGAAGGAATAGCCTATGTTTAATTTTTATCCGTGCTATGTACTGCAATAAGATGTGTAATTTTATATTTTCGTGTAGCCCATGCTCTGTTTGTCTATAATATTAAGATATATTTAATTTTAATTGTATTTTATGCTCGATGTATATAGAACAGTTATTTAATAGTTTTACTTTATGTCTATATTTTAATACTGCATTTAATTAACAAAAAAACTGTCAGGCCACTATAATGTGATGATTATTGTGTACAGTAGTAAGTAAAAGGTTTTTGTAAAACTCAACATCACTATCCAATGTAAATTTATTTCCGTATTCATGATGATAAAAAATATTTGAAAACACATGGGATTTACTTTGCCTTCCCCAAAATCAACCGATTTCCTTCATATTTGGTATAAAAATGATCACGCGATCAAAACACAGCGAGTGATATATTTTGTTTTAAGTTATTCTTTCAATTAAAAAAGTTTGCATAATGACACTGGGACAAACATCAATAACTCTAATACAAAGGCAGACGACAAGTGCCCATCCCCGATGTCGCACAATAGGCCTAAGGGTAAGGGTTTTATTACGGTCATTTGGTTTTGCCTCACGCTGAGGTGAAATGAACTATAAGAGTAAAATAAAAATAATTACAAATTCATTTTGCAATGTTACTGTACAATAACACTAATAAATCGATAAAATAACATTATAAAACATAAAACTAACAGCGTCTTCTAAAATGTACGCAAACAAAAGGAAACTAAATCAGAAACAAAATAAAAATAAATACAAATGCGTTTTAAATGTTACTGTACAATTACTGATAAATCAAGAAAATATTATTAAACTAACACGAACATAACATATTTGTCAAATAAAATGTCAATAACCGTTTTTAAGCAGTCGCATTAATTTATGATTTTGTAACCTACTGACCGTAAAACCGCGTAGAGTTGTCACAATTGTACCGTGTTTGGACTCATTTTGCGAAGAATAATATTTAGAGTTCAGTAATTAGAGTAAAAATTAAGTAAAATTAACGGTTAGAAAAATGTGATTTTGTAGCACAAGGGCTAGTTGGTGATTCATCGAAGAACCATTCAGCAGGTAGGCCGTGTGAGTGTCTGCGCGTGTGGGAGCGAGGGTCGATTTTATGGTTTAGAGCGCACGTCTGTTCGGACAAAGTATAGCGAACTCGTCCGAGCGGCTTAGAAAACCAACATGTGTATCCAATTCGGACCACATATATACATATTATATGTATAAAGTTTTTAATTAAACCCAATAATGTGTTCTGGGGACCAAGTTCGGTGCTCATTAACTACTTCCTACCTTAGGTCTCACCATAGCTCATCTTTCCTGTTTTTTTTTTATTTGAAGGGAAGAATTATGAAGAGTAACTTTTCGAACTTTTTAGGTAAAACTGTTACAAAATTAAACGTTACTAATGTACCCGCAAGCTTTGGTTTAAACTTTAAAACAACACATTCTTACCGAACGAAAATATAAAACCTTACAGACATCGCATCCTATTCTTATACCTTCACAATGTTTACGACGCCTGATGTATAGGTGTTTACAGATTCCTTCGATAAAGCCAAACATACGGTCAATCTAGGCCTTGTCTTGGCACAAACAATATAGTACAAACAAACAAAAAATAAGTGTAAGAGTTCTTCATTAAAACTGCGGAAGAAAAAACATATCGAGTTGTATTTAGACATACAAAATAATACAGATAATTTATGAAGTTATCATAAACCTAAAGTTAGATTAGGTTAGGTTAGGTTAAATATTAGATAAGAATAACAGATAAATAAATACACGAATATACTGGCTGTTTCAACTTCAAACTTGGTTCATAAATTATCTGGTCAGGTATGCAAACAATGTATGCAAACGAAGTGGGTCTACTACTTAAGTGCAAAACAGTAGGACGTTAAACACAAAAAAAAAAAAAAATACTACTTATTATCTAATATAAACTATTTATTGGCATGAGGGAATTCGGAGGGAAATATCCCGTACCTGTGTCAGGTAGAAAAGTTGGTGAGTTTGTATGTCGCCGACGGTTGTATGACAACACGACTGAATGCTACCTGGAACCCTAGGGGGGCAATAAATATATCTGCAGGGCTACGACAGCACGACGTTGCCGAATCTCATTAGCGACTCAGTCGTATTGTCGTAGTCTGCGCGAGGTCCCAGCCCCTAATCCCTCCGCGTCTACCTGCGAGGCTGTCTTGAAGAAAACTTTATCCATACCAGAACTGAGTTCATAGCTAGACAATATTTACCCCTTTAAAGTCACTTCACATATTTTGCCGATAACAGTATGATTATAATATTTGTATAGTTATAATATTTCGTCGTATTATCACTTTATATAATTAGAATTAAAAAAAAACTAGAGGACTTACCTAAACTGTTTAGTCTCAGAATTTTGCCGATAACAGTATGATTAAAATATTTGTATAGTTATAATATTTCGTCGTATTATCACTTTATATAATTAGAATTAAAAAAAAAACTAGAGGACTTACCTAAACTGTTTAATCACAGTATTTTGCCGATAACAGTATGATTAAAATATTTGTATAATTATAATATTTCGTCGTATTATCACTTTATATAATTAGAATAAAAAAAAAAACTAAAGGACTTACCTAAACTGTTTAGTCACAGTATTTTGCATGAGAACATTGCATGTATTTTGCATGTATATGCATTGTTGAGAATAAATAAAATGTTATATATCGCTTACGCAGGGGTACGGGCTAAATATTATCACCATTGGCTGTCAAACCCTCATCAAGGTTTACCCCGGTCAAGCCGTGCAAACTACGACAACACGACGGAGCCCACTCGCAGCTGCACCACCGTCGTGTTGTCGTAGCCCTGCAAACCAGGTAAACCGATGACCCTTGGCAGTTTTATTGCACAGTCGTGTTGTCGCTTTACCGTCGCCGACACCCCGGCCTGTCCTTTGTTTTTATACCTGTACTTTGTTGGTCAGTTTGTACAATGACTACATATAAATATGTAGTCATTGGTTTGTATGTGGCCGTTTAAACTAGAACCCTTTATCAAGATCAATGCTGACCGGTCAAAGCAGCGACTAAAACGTGTGACGTACCGAAGCCAAGGCGTTGCTTAGCTCGCTTCAATTGCTTTATTTTACTTATAAATATTGATCCATAAAACGGGTCGGAGCTCGGTTTTAAAATAAACACCAAGAATTCTTGGAAAACGAATGATTCTCGGAAAGTGTTATTTTATTCGATATTTTCCGTCAGTTTATCGCGATTGTTCCCACTCGGAATGCTGTTTTAATGAAATATTTCCAGAAAACCGTAAAATATTCCGACGTAATTAACTTCTCGGGAAACGTTACGCTTGTACGGAATTAGCTCGGGGTACAGTCAGTTTGGAAATCTATTCTTTTTTTTTTAATCGTACCCCGACCTCGTCTATAAGTGTGAGGGCTCACACTAGTCGAAATACCAAAATTGCGTTAATGACATCAACTCTAAATACAGACCTACTTATGTATTGTAAGAACTAACCAACGACCATGGCTTTAAGCAATAGGCCTATACCGCATTAAAGGGAGAATATATTTTTCACAACTTTTACTTTCTCACTAGTACCTGGAGACCGAGCTAAAGCTCGATTATAAGCAGGGCTATGATTTCAATAATAAATATTGGATTATTGAGTTTTGAGGTTAGGCCTATAACATTAAACAACTAAATAAAGGGTATATACAACATTAGGCTTACCTGTAATAAAAATACAGTTTAAAGGATTAACCACAATCTCAACGCTATGCCTCAGAAATAAGTCAGGCCTAAATTAAAGTATTATTTCAATATCGATTTATTCCTAGGGCCTAGTTCGCTCACGTCAATAACTACTATTATTGCAAATTTCCGTGAACATCGTTTAGGTTAGGCCTATAACATTAAACAACTAAATATAGGGTATGTTTATTATGTATTCGTTGCCATGGTAACTATAAATAGATACAACATTAGGCTTACCTCTAATAAAATATACAGTTTAAAAGAAAGCAGATGATTATTGTAATTGCATTGAAAACATTTGCATCAGCTGTGCTTTGTATTGTTTAAAATGGACAAATTTCACTGTTTAATTTAATAAAAAGACGTAGAAAACGAATTTTCCCAGACTGGTGACCATTTCCAATCGATTTCTCGTGGCCAAAAGCCTAATATAAAATAAAGAAATAAAAAATCCTTAGACGGAGATTCCAGATCCATTTAGCAGACAAACAATTATCTCTCGCTTTAGAAGATAAGATACTATAGTATAGAGAAAGTATAGTGATCGCAAAAAAATCGATGTTGAGATTTTTGTGGAAATATCCGTTTTGGGACCCCCTGAGTCCAAAAAAGTGTTTTTTTACAAAATGTCTGTCTGTATGTATACAAAGCTAGAAAGAAAACTATGCGATCGATTTCAACCAAATTTGCACCAGACATGTCAAGTAGGCCTGTATAGATGCACGAAAAAGGGTTTTGAAACATTTTGAAAAACAATCTCCTTTTTGAACAAAAAAAAACCCCAAAAAAACCAGTTATTATTTTTTTTATAAAAAAACGGTTCTAACGATTTTGATAAAATTTGGCTTATTTATAGCCTTTAATGTGCCCTACCATATGCAAAAAAACTGCATCTTTCTAAAAATTCTCGTTTAGCTAATAATAATAATAACTGATTTTTAGGTGTTTTTTGGCCATAAAGGGGGTTGTTTTCCAAAACCTTTTTACGTGCATCTATAAAGACCTAATTGACGTGTTTGGTGCTAATTTGATCGAAATCGATCGAATAGTTTTCTCTCTAGATAATAATAATAATAATAATAATAATATTTATTAGTTAATTTCCAACTTTAATAAAAAATCACCTCTCCTACCCCACCCTACAGTGAATCTGTTTAATAATTTAAATATGTTTGTGAGAAAGTATATGCCAGTTCCTGGTACCGTTTATTTCAGAAAATTGACTAAGTTCAGGCCTAAGTATTTGCAAAGCATTTTTTAAGCGAATTTCCATAGGAAAGATCAATTGCAGTAACCCTAATGGTGAGACCTAAGGTCGGGAGTAGTAAATTAGCACTGATCGTGGTCCTCAGAACACGTTTTGGGGCGTCATTAATTTGAGTATATGTGTTCGCACTATAACGGCCGCATTTTAAGTCCAGTTTGGTCCAAATTTGGTGCACACGTTATACCAGTACGTTAGAGACCAGTACGTCTCTCGGACCCAGTACGTTAGAGAAAAAAAACCGGAATGTTTTCCGACGAGAAGTAATTATTTGTTTAGATTTTTCGTACTAGAATAAACAGTTTTTTTTTTTAGTTTTATCTGAAACAATAAAAGTAGCATATTATTCCGCACAACTTGTGTTTTTTTTACACGACCTTATAGCTCGCTTGGTTCCCCCAAAATCGATCGAAACGTAAAATACCAATAAAAGTACCCGGTACGAATCCACGTAGTTTGTCCGCGTGAGTCGAAGCTGGAGGCTCAGGTCCAAACCAATTCTACTAATGTATTTCGTAAACAAAGGCAGCCATTGGGAACGGCCGATTTCCCCAAAATAGTTGAAACCCTGAAACATACAGACTTAATTTTGAAAATTCGCTCATCTTGCGTCAGCGGTTCATCTGGGTGGTCGAATTATTAACGAATTTCCAAAGGAAAAATGAGCTGTTGCAGTGGCCCTTATGGTGAGACCCAAGGTCGGGAGTAGCAAATGAGCACCGATCATGGTCCCCAGAACACGTTTTGGGGTGTCATTAAAAATCATATATATTAAAACACACACATATATATATATATATATGTATATATTATGTGTTCGCACTCTAGCGGCCGCATTTTAAGTCCGATTTGGTTCAAATTTGGTACACATGTTGGTTGTCTACGTCGCTCGGACTAGTTCGTTTTTTGAGATTTTTCCGACGACAATGAATTTGTTTTAGAGTTTTTTTACAAATATAAATGCAGGATGTTATTCGGCACAAGTTTTTTACGCGACTTAATAGTTCGCTCGGTTCCCCCAAAATCGATCAGAACGTAAAATACCATAGAAGTACCCGGTTCAAAGTCATGTGGTGGATTCTACCATGGGGTTCTCGTGCGAAGCACGCAATGCTTTGTGTATTGAAGATACCCCCAATATGCGGAATGGCGTGCGAAGCACGCAATGCACTGTGTATTGAAAATACTCCTAACATGCGGAATGGCGTGCGAAGCACGCAATGCTTTGTACATTGAAGATACTCCTAATATGCGGAATGGCGTGCGAAGCACGCAATGCTTTGT
>JAGFPH010010218.1:0-34925 GCA_018207615.1 Philaenus spumarius
GTGGTATTTGGCTTTTATATATATAGATCTTAAATAATAAAAGCACTATTGTCATAATAATAAAAGATCTGAAATTATGATTTTAGTAACTTTGATCCCCCCCAAACCCCTCCTAAAATTTCGAAATTTTTCATACCCTTTCTTAATGAGCACCTATAGCCCTAGAGGAAGCTACATACCAAATTTCATTTCAATTCGTTCGGTAGTTTTGAAGAAATCGTGATTTAATAACTTCGATACCCCCAAACCCTTCTAAAATTTCGAATTTATTCAAACCCTTCCTTAGTGAGCACCTATGGCCCTAGAGGAAGCTACATACCTAATTTCATTTCAATCCGTTCGGTAGTTTTTGAGAAATTGCGATGAGTGAGTCAGTGAGTGAGTGGGTGGTATTTCGCTTATATATATAGATACATTAAATGAAAGAGCAACTCAAACAGTTTTGTTGGTACACCTGTGCCCATGCATGAGCACTGTTTAATCAGGCTTCCGTTGGAAAGTGCTAGTAGCAAAGATGGCGACTAGAGAGTAGAAGCTATTTGTGTTTTGCAGTTTGTAAGGACAGAATCTAGTTACAGTACAACGTGCGTTCTGTATTAAGTTAAAATATAACCCTCCAAGTGATAATAACATCCGTAGATCATCAGTTTAGACCGGCTGTCTTTGCAAAGGAAAAAGTAAGGGAATTTTCTAGATTGTGTCGTCTTCAGTGGAGAATCGACATTTTACCTAAGTTGACCTGTGGACATTCATAAAGTGCGTATCTGAGAGTCTGCAAATCTTGACAAGATGCTCAGTTGCAACGAGACTCCCCTAACTTGAATGTTTTTGTGCCGCATCCCAGCAGAAAGTTTATGGGTCTTTTATTTTTTGCTGATCTACGGATAAAATAACACATCTGTTTCAAAAAGAGAAACATTTATTTATTTGAACACAAATTGTAAACAACAAAAACATTGACTGTGTTGTGAAACAAACGAATCTGATGTTCATTATAACCTCAAACACCACGGAATCACAAAATACAGACTACTAAACAGAGTAAAACAAAAGTGAACTGTTATGACTAAAAACCTTTGCGCCAAAAAATTTTTACGTAGACCGGGTAAAATTAATGTCGACATTTCGGCGTTGCATTTCATTTCTGCTTGTACGCAATTCGAAATGTTGACCGTAGTTTAGAAAGCTAAAAGAATATCATATCGCAGTACAGATTCTCTCGTAAAAATTCGAGGGAAATTATCGGTTAGTCAATGCCGAAGTAACGAATTGTACAACAGATTATAAAATACTGTACTGGTAGATATACGAATTATGCAAGACGTTATATTATAGTCATGTCACACAAAAAACACAAGACGTGTCTTTACTATTTAGGTTTTTGACTATTTTCATCAGAATAATAGTGTTTCTATGTGACTTGTAGTATACAACAGTTGTCTAGCTGTTTTAACCAACGTGATTGTTTGATTCCATATTTTTGTTTCATTTGTCGAGTCGAGATCGTTTGTTGTGATTATAATATAAATAAAGAAGGATGGATAATTTTCTGTTTCAATTGTTGACACACTGTTTTTGTTCTTATATTGAAATATCTTTTATCAACTAATTTTTGATTTTTAATTATAAGGAAATTGAATTATTCATTTTAATTCCTCACTACCCAAATTTATCGGGACTGAATTCCTCACTACCGAGTCGGGTTTAGCCAAAATATATTCCCTCCCCCCACTCTCGGGTAGTGAAAAACACACGCCTGAAACGAGAAAAATCAGGTACCCTCAGACCCCTAGTTGTCACCCCTTTCTTATTTATGGTGTTAAACATTAATCATCATGTTATTGAGACCTGTTAAATCATCTTATCATTACCAATATTTTTTTGGTTGTTGAATTCTAATTGACATACTTTACAGTATCTTCAAAAGAAAAAATGGAATCTTTATAGGCCCACTCATTCGTCTACAAATGAGTCATTTGTAAATTACAATCTTTCTAGAACTCATAAATGTATAAAATTGAAATTAGGCCTCCTAAAACATACTTACCTGCTCAGGTTCACTAATCATAATTCAGAAAATATGTTAGGGTAAAATTTTTTTGCTATCCAGTTGAGCATCGTTTGAAAGGGCTTTATCTAAGAAAATTCATTTTTAAACAGTTTTGTGATTTATGGTTTTCAAAATTGCCTGGATGCTGCTAAACACCTCTCTCTCTAATTACTAAAATACTGAAGGAATTTTTTTTGAAAAAAATGTTTATCTGTTAGAAGTACAGTAGAACCTCTTTAATCCGAACTAATTAAAACCGGGAGGGTTCGGACTATCGAATGGTTCGGATTACAGAACATATTGTGCTTTTCACATAACTTAACAGTTAAAACGTGGCTAAAATGGATCATAAGTGTTACAGAAAAATGAGAAATACTGTGAAATTTAAAACATTCTTTATTTAATTCAAATAGTAGGCACACAGTATATTTATGATAAACTTAGTATGGAAAATATTAGGCCTACAGTAGAAAAAATTCAAATTATTATTTTAAATTTCTCTCCTATGACGTTTGGATTAGTGGACGTTCGGATTACAGGGGTTCTTCTGTACTTATATACTTTGTTTTGATTCCAGATTAATTCAGTTAACATAGATTACACTGTTTGTATAAAACGTCTTTCCTCTGTAAAAAATAATTTTTCTTTATATAAATCGAGAAAAATGGATTTTGTTTCATTTTTCAGACATCTTGAAATCTGTTTTCCCCTTTAAATACACAATGTGTTTATTGTTTAGTTTAATATTTTTGAGATATATGGTTTGGGTTGCTTTTTTCATTAAAGTGCTTTTTGTAGAAAATCAAAACTTTGAGCCAGCTCTTAGATTCCTTATTAATATGTATAGTTTTGTTGCAATATGTTCATTACCTATATATGGACGGCTTTATGCATAAAGGAACCAAGCGACAGATAACCTAAACTGAGAAAATCAACCCCAAAGTTTATGGTGTGTCCTAAATTCTGACTAGAGGTAAATAGTTTGGAATGGAAATTACATGATAGATTAGATATATTAAAATTTTTTAATATAGTTTTTATTGAATAATGAATGCATTTAATAGTGTTTGTAGCAAAAAATTATGCTTGGTTCCTTTATGCTTAATAGTCAATGCTATACTCAAATTTGCAATATAGGGCACAGGTGAAGTTAATATTATTTTTTCTTCAAATTATAGGAGATATACTAATAATTTAGTTAATGTAAATAGTATTAAATGGCATAATAACAAGAAATGCATGTTTTGATTATTTTATTTAAAAATGCACCACAAAGAAGTATAATCATATTTTTATAAAAATTGTAGGTATCCATAGAAACTAAAAACCTGTTTATGTAAAAGAAAACTGCATGTAAAAGAAAACTCTTTTAGTGTAACTAACCAGAAGAAGCAAAATGAATACACTTGCATTTGTTAGGCTTGTTAGACTTAAATACAGTGTTCTTGAGAAAACTAATCCCTTATTAATCCTCATAAATCTCAACCTCAAAATCTAAATTGCCATTAAAGCTATCAATGTCATCTTGAATATCTACATGTGAAAAAAAGCCTTTGTAAAACTGCTTTGCATCAGATGGAATTAGATTTAGCATAGATTTCACATCTTTTAATTAGGGGCTGAAATTGGCTTGTCATCAGGCCAGAGAAGTGGAAGACTTTGTGAAAACATTGTGGATGGCCTGCCAGTTTTCTTTTTTCCTAAATCAATCTCTTGCTAAGAGCCAGTAAAACTGGTCCTAACAAGGATTGAAAGTGGTTTATCTTTGTTAAGTTCTATTTCACGGAACTGCAACCAGTTGATCTTGTTTCCACAGGTATCTTGTTTTCGGTTTTGTTACGTTTGTACACCGTGTTATTATGATTGTTAGGAGTTTTGAATAAAACTAGTTTGTTAAGTTATTAAGCTTGGCCGCTGTAGGTCATGGAAATATGTAGACATCTTGACTCCTACTTCATCGGAACGGAACAGGTTGCAAAGGCTTATGGGTATGGATAGGAACAGCCAATAGCGCTTTAATGCCATCTAAATCTTCCAATATCTTACAATTCCTCCCTTCTTATTTTTTTGTTTACATTCAAGACAAAAACTAAAACTAATGTTTTAACAATACAAAATTATAATTGTTAATTTACATGACCTTTGGTTTAGGCCTAACTTGTTTTAAATTAAACCTAATTACCATAGCACAATGAAAACATAATAATTAAATCAAATCAAATTAACAATTTTTCCTGCAACATTAAAAATTAAAATTAAAATAACTTGACATTTAACTACTTTGTCATATAACACTTGAAAACATTTTTTTAATTAATTCTAAAACATAATGATAAAACTAAGAAAATAACAAAATTATTGAAACTTTTTATTTGGTTTTCTTAAACGTAAAGGATATCTTCTCTCTACCTGAGGTGAGATAGATGTTTTAGACAAGCTTGGTCTTTTAACTAGAGTGGAAGGTGATGGATTTAACATAACATCCTGTCTCCCTTCTCTCTCTGTGTGTGTATTATGACCCATTTCCCCTTCATCCACATCAGTAACTGAGTGCTTTTCAATTTCCTGAGTTGGAGACTTAAATAATTTAGTTGGAGTCATATGTTTCCCAGGAATCGTCATTTCCCTTTGTGCAGTTATTATCACATCCTGCTCAGTTGACAGTTGTGGATCTATAAAAGAGTCCACAGCAATCATCTGATCGATGTGTCTTTTCCAAATAATACCTGAGTGTAATTGAACTAAATAAGTAACATTACTAAATTTTTTAATAATTTTACCCTCAATCCATTCTTTACTTTGAGATCTGTAATCTTTTACTAAAACAGGTTGGTTAGGAAACATATGTCTCGTCTTACTACCTCTAGCATTTTCAATTTGTTTTGCTTGGTTTTGTTGAATAATTTCTATTAATTTTGAACGTATTAAATCTAATCTAGTTTTAAGAGATCTATTGAACATGAGTTTTGCAGGTGTTTCGTTGGTCGTTGCATGTATTGAATTTCTGTAATTAAATAAAAATCTACTTAAGGCAATGTCCAAATTAATATTTTCATGAAGTGCGCATTTAAGTTTAGTTTTAACCATTTTTACAGCATTCTCCGCCAAACCATTAGTAGAAGGATGGTAAGGTGGAATTAATGAATGTTTTATTCCGTTCATTAATAAAAATGTCTTGAATTCGTGTGACTTAAATGGTGGTCCATTATCGGAAACAATTAAATCTACTAAACCAAATCTAGCAAATAAATCTCTCAAATGAGAAATAGTAAATTTAGCAGCTGTAGAAGGTACTTCAAAAACTTCTATCCATTTTGTAAAAGCATCTTTGACAATTAAAAATAATTTAGACTTGAAAGGACCAAAAAAATCAACGTGAATTCTAGACCAAGGTCTATCAGGATAATTCCATACATGTAACATACTTTTAGGTGGATTGTTTCTTTCTAATAAACAAGGCGTACAACTACCTGTAATGTGCTCTATATCTAAATCAATTAAAGGCCACCAGATATAAGATCTGGCTAACGCTTTCATCTTGACAGTTCCAAGATGACTAGAATGTAACTCTTTTAACATTGATTGTCTAAATTTTTCTGGTATAACTACACGATGTCCCCACATAAGTATACCTTGTTCTACAGTTAGTTCATTTTTTCTAACAAAATAAGGCGTTAAAGAGTTGTCTTTTTCATTAGGCCAACCATACAATACATGATTTATAATTCGTTTAAGAACAGAATCTTTTTCTGACTCATTTTTAATATCTTTAAAACTTAATGGTATTTCATCATCAATAATACATTGCAAATAAGTACCTGTAATACTTGTTTCATTTGAATTTACCATACCTTCATTTATTTCTAAAGGCAATCTAGACAAACCATCTGCATTTCCATGGTTATGTGATTTAATATAACAAATATCAAAACTATAGGAGGATAAAAACAATGCATACCTTTGCAGTCTGCTCGCTGCAAAAGCAGGCAATCCCTTTTTACTCCCAAAAATAGATAATAAAGGTTTATGATCTGTGCATAATACAAATTTTCTACCCCATAGGTATTGATTGAATTTTTTTACTCCACTAACCAAACTTAATCCTTCTTTATCAATCTGTGAATAAGCTAATTCGGCTTTGTTTAGAGTACGAGAACCAAAAGCTATAGGTCTCTCTGTACCATCTGTTTGAATTTGAGATAAAACATAACCTATACCATAGTGAGATGCATCACAAGCTAATTTAAGAGGTAAAGTTGGATTATAATGTGCTAATACCTCGGCTGATGCTAATTTAGCTTTAATTTCATTAAAAGATTTTACACAAGATTTATCAAATTTAAAATCGTTGTCCTTTTTTAATAAATTATATAAAGGACCTAGGAGTGTAGACATATTTCGGATAAATTTACCATAGTAATTTACTAATCCAAGAAATCCTTTTAATTGAGATACATTTTTAGGTTGTGGTGCCTCTAGTATAGCTTTTGTTTTACTCTGTGTGGGTTTTAACCCGTCCTTACTGATTATAAAACCTAGATATTCTAAATTTTCACAAAAGAATTTACATTTCTGTTTTTCAACAGTTAACCCTTTTTCTTTTAAACGGATACAAACTTGCTTAATTCTATTTAAGTGTTCTTCTGTGTTTGATCCTGTAATTACAATATCATCTAAGAAAACTCCTACCCCTGGAATGTTTTGTAAAGTTTGTTCCATCATCCTTTGAAAAATGCCTGGACTGGAAGCAATTCCATATGGTATTCTATTATAAACAAATAACCCTTTATGTGTGCTTATAGTACAATATTTCTTTGATTTTTCATCCAAAGCAATTTGTTGATATGCCTGGCTTAAATCTAGCTTACTAAATGTTTCACCTTTCTGAAGGGTTGCAAAAATATCTATCAATTTCTAAATTTGGATTGACTGTTACTTTAAAGTCACCACATATACGCAGTTTTCCATTACTTTTTATTACTGGCACTATAGGTGTACCCCAATCACTTGAATTTATTGGTGTTAAAATATTTTCTTTTTGTAATCGTTCAAGTTCAGCTTCAACTTTTTCTCTTAATGAAAACGGAATTGAACGAGGTTTACAATATTTAGGAATACTATTTGGTTTAAGTTTTAATTGAACAGGTTCACCTTTAAATTCTCCCAATTTATTGCTAAAAACTTCTGGAAATTCTTAAAATAATTTTGAAACTATTTTGGTTTTATCACTTTCTAAAATTTCTGTACTGTTATTTAAACTCAAATCAGGAATGCTTATCTGTATATGTAAAGCTTTAATCCAGTCCCTACCTAACAAAGGATTAGCCCCATTTTTAATCACATATAATTCTAACTTTTTAGTAATATTTGCATAAGTCACATTTACAGTTAAAACTCCTAATGGAACTATTTTCTCATTAGTATAAGAATTCAATACTAATTTTGTTGGTTTTAATTCTAGTGTATTAAAAATACTCTCATAGCAATTATCATTAATCACTGAAACTCCTGCTCCTGAATCAATTTCAAACTGCAAAATTTGATTCTCAACTGTTACATTGATTTTAATAGGATCAACTTTTTCTCTATAGTTGTCTATTTTAAATAAATTTGGTAAATCACAAATTGGATCATTATCATGTACATAATTGTGCTTATTCTTATTTGAGACACTTGTTTTGTATTGATTATTAGTGGCTCTGTTAATATTTGAATTAGGCCTGTACTTAGTATTGTAAAAATTTGCATTTGCCTTACCCTGTATTTTAGAACGACAAACACTTTCCAAATGACCCTTTTTCTTACAATAATTGCACGTATAATTTCTATAATAACACTTTTTTGTTTGATGACCATTTTTACCACAACACCAACACTTAACACTAACATTGGCTTCTCTCTCCTGTGATTTCACTTGATTAGGCCTATTCTCTGAAGTCGAATGATGTTTCCTTGTAGTCGAACGATGGAAATTAAGGTTAGGTCCACTGTTTCTTGTAGAATAGGTTAGAGTTGCCGCATTCTTCTCCGCCATTTCCAATGATGTGGCTATTTGGACTGCTGTATTGAATGTAAGAGCTGGTTCTGCCAAAAGACGTTGTTTAATTGAATCTTTGCAAAGACCACTGACTAGCCTATCTCTAAGGTAGTCTGAAAGATTTTCTTTAAAATCACAATGACTTGACATTTTTTTTAGGTTAGCTACATATTCAGAAACACTTTCATGATCTAGCTGGTTTCTAAGACTAAATTTATAACGTTCCGCAATGGTGGAAGGTTTTGGATACATGTGATTTTGTAAAATTGATACTAATTGCTCATACGTCTTGTTAGACGGCTTTTCTGGTGTACATAAGTCCCGTAATAAACTATAAGTTTTCACTCCCACAACCGTTAAAAGTGTACTAACTTTTTTCTCTTCCTTAATTTCGTTGCACTCAACATACAATTCAAAACGTTCTATGTATGTTTCCCACGACTCTTCGGTAGAATCGAAAGTTGACATTGACCCAATTAACGACATGTTTTTAATATTTGTACCACTAAATAAATTAGTAATAGATATTAGATAATTATCTGAGTCCATTTACTAACACTTGAACTTTATGCACTACGAATGTTTATCTATAACTTACTGTATACGACGACATACCTCAGTAGTTACAATAACGGCTCTATTCTCTAGGCTTCTTTAATGGCGTTGTAAACTGCATGTGACGACACACGAGTACCGCTCATTAAAACACACTAAGCTTGCTGTAATAACTTTTCATTTCACACTACACTTTACCATTTCCTCGTCGCCAATTTGTTACGTTTGTACACCGTGTTATTATGATTGTTAGGAGTTTTGAATAAAACTAGTTTGTTAAGTTATTAAGCTTGGCCGCTGTAGGTCATGGAAATATGTAGACATCTTGACTCCTACTTCATCGGAATGGAACAGGTTGCAAAGGCTTATGGGTATGGATAGGAACAGCCAATAGCGCTTTAATGCCATCTAAATCTTCCAATATCTTACAGGTTTGTGTGGCACTGCTGAGAAAATCTTCTTTTTTAAGTTTGGACACCAAGAATTTGTTTTCCTTCCTGCTGTTTTGCATTATGTTAGTATAGTCATCATCGGTGTAAATTCTTTGATGTGTTTTCAGATGACACTCTACATCCCCAAATTCCGAATCATTCGGCAGAAAAGAGTGGCCGGAAATGAGAAACCGAAGTGTGATTTTCTTCAATGTAGGGTGTTTACTCATTATGTGTTTTAACATTAAAACAATTTTAATGTTTCTGTTCTGTCCTCCGCAAGAGTCAGACCAGAGAACTAGATCTTCAATATTAGTACATTGTTCAAAAATGTGTCTTTTAAGGCAGGATCCAACTTCTTGGGCCCCTCTACCTGCAGTACCTTCCACCCATACATGGAAATGACCTCTGTTAGTTGTTCCTGAATGTACACCCAGATTGTACAACATAATCTGTCTTTTACAGAGGTTACATTGACAAACTAAATACAAACACAGACAAAAATCAATGAAAAATGCTTACTATATTTTAATTCAATACAAACATTGTTTGTTACATACCTATTATTTGTAAAACAGCTGATTTGGATCAAAAACTGAACATAGTTAGGTTAGGCCTACAATGAACCAAAACACCAATTGGGCTAATTATTAGAATCAGATTTTTTACAAATCTTCACAACTACCAGTTTTTTTTTTTAGATTAGGTAAAAGCAAAGAAAAGGTTTACTGTATTATCTATAAAGGTTTACAAACTATAAATCTAAATTTGTGTAATATATTCTTAAGTGGCATAAAAATCATTTTGCCAAAGTAATGAAATGGAATAACTACATTAAATCAAGCAATAGCAAAGCATTGCCGGGTCCACTAGTGTTTTATATAATTTTACATACTATATTATTTATGTTGATGTTGTCTGAATTGTAAATATCATTATGATGTAGGCATCAAATAAGCATTTTATTTCATGTTAGAATATTAAACAAAACTTATATTGTTCTGTTTATGAAGGTCAAACACCAGGCTAATGATCCCCACCAATGTCAAGTTACCAATAAAGAAGCCAAAACTTGACTTAGACGCAATAATATCTGAAACCCAGGGAGGCAATACTTCTACCAATGAAACTACAAATGCATCAAGTACAGACATTAAAACGATTCCAGAAAAGAGTGCTAAACTTTCAAATGCTGATTTTAGAAATATGCTTCTACAGAAAAAATAAATACTATTCTTAACTACGAGTTATCATGTATTTATCTTTTCGTGTCTACGGAAAGGCGTAGTGTGAAAAAGAGGCATAAATGTACATATCATGTAATTAAATTAAATTTCTTTTTTGTTAAAAAATAGTAAAAACTTACTTAATGTACAGATTTTATTTTGAGTTTCATTTTTTATTTGAGATGTATTTTTTAAGTGAGTAACGTTTTAGTATAAAAAAACACAGGGTGTACCTTAAAAAGAATTTTACATTCTGTACTTTAATCTAATTTTAAACATAATTACCACCAATATTAATTACTTATTGTATCCTACAACCCAGCTTCTAAATTTAATGCTCGGGGAAATCTGCCGCCTGATTTGCCAACTACTACAACACGGCCGTTTTGAAACACTCCAGTCGCCTACTACGCGCCTCATAATGAACATTAGGACGGACATCTTTAAATGCACTACGCTAATCTGCTGATGAATTTCTTCCACTTTTGCATTAAGAAAACAGATTCAGTGTGTATTTCACAATTGGTGGGATTTTAATTGTTCGAGACATTTTAAATGCACACAAACGTAAACGCGGACAAATGCTTTTATAATGGCATCTGTATCTAGCCAACAGATGTAGGCACTTAGCACACATTCGTGGAACTGCAGCTGCAGAATTCTTATTTAAAAAATACGCCTTGTATTAGTAAAAAACAAGAATTTAATGTTTTTTTATTCATTTTATAATTGAGTTTGTCAAGGAAATGTTTAAGTTTTATTAATTTTCAGATTTTAAGAAATTTTTATTTTGAAGTGAATTAGGTTTGTCTGTGTGTATAGCATATTAGATGTAAAAAGTAGAATTTGAATTCATTATGAAACTATAAAAAAATTTTGTATGATTTATTTACTTCCTGTTTGTTTATTTTAAGTAAGACTTAAAATATAGGTAATATTGTCTTTAGGCTATATATTATTATGTTGAATGTATATATTATAGTTATAACTTTTATTTTGAACTGTTTTAGTTTGGTTATTATTTAATTTAATTATACAAATATTTTTTCAAAAGTGATATTCTTAATTTATCCTCTTCCCACTAAATGACTTCTTTTTTTATTACACCATTTGAACCTAGCTTGATATTTACTGACAAGAACCTCTTAGACCAGAAAATTATCTCTGTTCAGATTTAGGAATTTTTTTTGCACCTTTATCCATATTTTGCAGGTTATCTTTTCTGTGGAAATTTCTATTGAGACACTAATGACTTGTAACTAGAAGCGGTTCCTCCTTTATGGCTTAAGGGCTCAATCCTTCAAAACCAAAATTGTTAAATCTAACGGTTCTTATAAGTGCACCCTACTTGATACTTGATAATAAGGCTTATTTTAAAGGTATATTATTACTGGATGAGGGACTCTACAAAAAATAGACAACTAGTCCCTATTGCACAGCGATCTAAAATTTAGCTGAGCATTTCCAAATCATTAGTAGTAAATCAATAAGTCGTCAAAGGCTACCTGAAATTGTGCCTTTGTCGTTTAGATAATTCTGTTGACTAGTCTAAGTTTTGTTACTTTACCTTTAATATCCAGTAGAACCTCTCAAATCCGAACTAATTGGGGCTGTAGGCTGTTCGGATTTGAATTTATTCGGATAAGCCGGAAAATATACAATACTTTTCATAATATCCAGTGCTCCTTACAGTATACGATTGTATAGTAGGGGAGGGCAGTCTCATTTGGCATGTGACGAATGAGGTTAGTATCCTGTGACCACTGTGCCCTTGTTTAGCGCCTTAGAGGGAGTGCACTACCCTAGTCCTACTTTCCAGTTAGTCCACTGGCATTGTCTATTAGACTGTTGTTCCGTACGTTTCTCGCTGTTACTAATTCATTTGCTTATTGCTTATTGTGTTGTGTTCTCGCTAAAATTATTGGTTTTGTAGAGCTGTTAAGTTTTGATCAGTTTATTTCTTCCGTGTATAAATTCACAGCGAGTTGTGTTTGCTTTTTTTAAAGTTATGGCAAGCAAACGAAAGCACAGTTCTTGTACTGTAGAACATAAAATCAAAGCTTTAATACGCTTACACAATGGGAAAAGTTTGACAAGATAGCTGCCGAGTTTGGTGTCGGAAAAGCAACAATCAGTAGCTGGAAAAAGAATCGTGTCAAAATTGAACAGCAGTGTAACTAGTGAAAAAACTTTAAAACAACGCCATCATGCAAGAGTTACCGCAAATGAAAAAATTTATGAAGCAGTGGTTTTGTGGTTTTTACAAGAGATGCAAAGAGAAGTCCCTATTAGTGGTTCATTAATTCAAGAAAAGGCATTATGTCTGATCGAATTAATGAATTCTGATTTGTCCTCTACTGCTAGCAACGGGTGGTTGGATCGATGGAAGAAACAGCATGGGATCAGACAACTGACGTTAAGCGGAGAGAAGTTATCTCATCTGATACAACTTCTGCAGAAGAATTCGCTGATTTCAATTTGTCAGAAAATTACTCACCACAGCAAATTTACAATGCAGACGAGAGTGGATTAAATTTGAAAGCACATCTCACTAAAAGCCTTGTTGTTCATGGGGAGTCTTCTGCGCTACGTTTTAAAATGAACAAGCAGCGTCTCACAGTTTTGGCCCGCAACAACACCGCAGGATCGAACAAGCTTTGATTGATGGTGATTGGTAAATCTGCCAAACCATGAGCCCTTAAAATTTGTAATATGAGTTCTGTCCCAGTTTCTTACAGGAATCAGAACAAGGTGTGGATGACTGGTTCTCTTTTTAAGGAATGGTTTGACAATGAACTTGTTCCTTCGGTACGTAAAGCTAAGCTACCGAAAAATGCTTCTACGATTTCTAATTGAAGAAGAAGGCACTCTTTCTATCCTTGAAAAACTGAACAGGGTACAATAAAAGATGTTATTTACTGGGTGGCAGAATCGTGGAACAGTTCAAGTGTCAATTTACTTATAAGATCTTGGAAAAAAGATTTGGCTTAGCCTATAGAGTTCGAGAAACCCTTTACTATTAGGCGAATCTTTGTACAGTGTGCGAAGCCACGGATACCTGCTAGTCTATGATATATGTTTGTACCCTCTCACTAGAAATAGAGCCAAGCGAGTAGCCGCTTCGTAATATTGTTAATTTTATTTACTGAGTTGTTCAAGGAAAGCTTATTTCTTTCAGCCTACAACAATGGAATATCTCACAAATTATGGATCACAAGCTTTTAAAATAGAACCGCACATGTTAGTATACTAAAACAGTTTTTGAGAGTATTAAACTTTGACCCCACCTAAATTTAAACAAAGAATGAATTGTCTTAGTCCTAACTGTTTTAGCTTAACAAGCTATCCATTCAAGACTTCAAGATAAATTTCACTGTGCCAAAGAAAGGATCCTATTTAATTGGGCTTTGTTTTTCTTTTGAAACGCTAAAAAGAGTAGAAAATTTGATCAAAGAAAGCTTTAGTAGGAAAGTGCTTTAACTCCTTTAGTGAACTATATTATAGGATTTATATTGAAACTTCAATTAATACAGGTAAAAAATGAAGTCTTTAATCCGTCTCATAATTCTTACATCAGGAATAAAATACTTAGGAAACTGTCTATTACAACATATAATATGTTACAATACATAAAATAGGTCACATCTCGTAATACTCTCTTCGCTTCATTTACATACTTAGTTTAATGATATGTTTCTTACAATCATGTAAAAAAAATATTAAAAATACAATAGTTTTGTAAGACTGTAAAACTTAACTATTTGAAAAAATCCAATTACTAATTGAAGAATGTCAGATAAGTTTGTGGATCTGAATTTTTTAAGCATGATAGTTAGGTTATTCATTAGCTAATCATAGAATATACATACTTGATTTTAAAATAGAATGATTGATATCACAATGTCATTACCAAATTAATTTTATGTCTACATAAATTTAATTAAAAATCAATAATGTTTACAAAATACATTTTACAGTCTCGAGTAAGTTTTAAAATAGTTTTGACTGAAATCATTCAGAATGTGATTCGTCTTCGCTTTTGATGTCTTCTGTAGAATGGTTTTCTTGACTCGTACTTGAATCTGGATCGCTTGTTGACGAAGTTGCTTCCGGAGATCCGTAATGTTCGTGTAATTCTTGCAGTTTATTGCAAATCGCGTTGCTCTTATGGTTTGTTTTTGTAACTTGATCGAATAGTGATTTGCATTGGTCTTCTAACCTTTTTAAACGAGCTGCTCTAGCGTCAAGAGCAAGAGAATTTTCAACCGTAGAATTTAAAGCCGTTGCATTTTCTTCCTCTGACGTCGGATCTAGTCTTTTAGAGCAACAGGGGTCGGAAAAACTATGGGATGTTGTTGCTGCGTGTGCTGCTTGTAAAGATGGAATAGGGTCGTTAAGCCTATTTATCACAAGTTCGGAATGAGACTTTAACTTCTCTAAAGATTGTTCACTGCCGCTTATCCTTTTAGAATTTTCCCCTTCCAAGGGATTATCTAAAACAGATGGAAAAGGTGTAGTTAATGTAGAAGGAATTTCACTAGAATGATTCGCTGAATATTGTGATGGACCGTAATGTTCGTGCAACTCTTCGAGTTTATTTGATATCATATCGCTCCGTCTAGAAGTCGCTGACATTTTAGAAAACAATGATTTGCATTGATCTTCCAGTCTTTTTAAACGTGCCGCACGAGCTTCAAGAATTTCTTTTGGTGTTCTTGTTGTCTTTAGTTCAACTCTATTTGTTGACAATTCATTTCCACTTGTAGAAGCTTGTATTACTTCCTGTAAATTTTGAATATCTGGGGCCATTTCAATTTTGTTTTCGATATTAGAATTTTCATTTTCATCTTTATTTAATAAATCCTGATGATTTGTTATTTCCTCTGTAATTAAATATTGATAATTATCTGTTGCATTGTTTGTCTTATCACATCCGTTTTCACTACTTTCTTGATTACTTTCTTGATTAACAGTTTCCAAATCTGTGGAACTATCAATCTCCGTACTCAAAGTAACTTCTGGTATGTTATTATTAATCTCAACAGTTTCTATTACTTCGTTGTGTAATGTGATTGGAATACTATTTTGAATATCTTGCAAACACAGTTGAATTGCATTTGCAACACATTCACTGTCAAAAACTGATTTTTCATTATTTAAATTTTCCTTAATTTCTGGAGATTCTTGATCAAGTTGATCAGTCGATTCATTTTCACAAACAATTTTTATTTTAGGAATTTCCTGTGTGCAATTTGTATGTGATGAGTTAGAAGTAGTTTCTGGTAAAAATGTAGACAAAGTTAAATTATTTTCTTTGCTTAGCCTTTCTTCTTGTGTAGTTGGTAAACCTTTTTGAATTTCTGTTTCTTTTTCTTGTTGTATTGGCAAAACCTGATTTGTTGATAAATGTTCTTTTTCACTTGGTATACCTGTAATTGATTCTTCTTGCAAATTTTCTTGTTTACGAGAATTGATTGGACACTCAGAATGCGTAATTTCATGTAAACAGGATTGACTTGATTGAACATTGATTTCACTGGCAGTGTTATTTGTTTCCAACACACTCGGCACATCTGCCACAAGTAAACCTTCCAGAAATCTTGAAACATTTTGAGCTGAGTGTGAACCAAACAGGAAATTATCCTGAGGAATGTCCGGTACAACTATAGGCTCTTCGGTAAAATGTAATTGATGGTATGGAGAAATACTCCTCGGAATATCTTCAGAAATATCTAGCTCTGACGATGTGAGATCTTCGGTTTCAGTCGGAATGGGAGATGAGCCTGATGAACTCGGCGAGTTAAAATTCGGAGAAGGTATGTTTGTTCGACCAATGTCTAACTCGGAAGCCAACTCAAAAGATTCTATATGACTTAAGCCTTCGGTAAGTTGAGTGTCAGTGAGACGAGCAGCTTCTTGTGATTCTATAAAGGAAATTAGTTCTTCTGTGTTTGTTAAGTTTTCATTTTCTACTTGAGATTCTAAGCAAGCGATATCGAGTAAGTCTATCACAGTTTCATAACTATTTCCATCCGAATGTTCTACATCTTCTTCTGACAAATCCCCATCGCTGCTTTCGGAAGTATCTTGTTTCACAGGAATCACATTTAATTTATGATCTACTGAATCTGAAGGCTCGCTTATTTCTTCAGATGGAGAAGAATGCGAGTCTTCCTCTTCGTAACCACTTTCAGCTGAATTACTCAACTTTCTCATTTTCCTCAACGCAAATTCTTTCCTGAGCTGTTTCCAATCCTCTTCGGATTGTGTATTCTTCTGCCTCGCTCGATCCCATTTTTCCCGACAATGTTCCAGCTCTTCTTTTAGTTCCGTCAACATTTGACGCTTATGTTGCAACTCGTACCGAAGAATTTTCTCGTGATTATGTAGTTGCTTATGTTGTGCTCTTAATTTACTTACCACGCTCCATGTCTTTTTAAGTTCAGTTGTTACAGTAGACAGTCTTCTTTCCTGACCTTGCATTCGACTTTCTAAATGTTTGTTCAACGTTTTCAAACGACCGGCTTCTTTCACCAGACTGTTTTTCTCTAAAATTAAATCTTTTAAAGTTAAGAACGTCTGACTAACACTGATAACTAATCTCGGGCCTGACGGAGTATCCACACTTTTATAACAACTTTCAGAACCTCCAGCGTTAATATTTACATCTTTATGATGACTCAATAGTTCTACCAATACCCTCCACACCTTGGACAGATTTGACGCGATGTCTTCTTTTTCTTTTTGTGAACTATCTTCCGTTTGGTCCTGTTTGACATCGCCTCCATGAATACCTTGTGTGTCACCTTCTGCTTTCTCAGCAATATCTAGCAATAAAGCAGCGACTTCGTTACTATCACCAGTTGCAGTTAAATCGGTTATCAGTCCGTGATTCTCCTTCAACAGTCTTGTCAATCTATCTAAATCAAACTCGGGTCCGGCTAAAACTTGTGAAAACAAATTATTAATAATCTTCATCTGCGACTTCAAACTACGACATTCGACCGTAGATGAGTATAACTGATCCTGTAACGATTCAATCTCAGTAATTTTTTCTTCTACAGTTTCTTCAAACTTTGTTATTTTCACTTCCAAACTTGTATGCTGGTCTTTATGTTCTTGTATCTCTTCTTGTAGCTCGTTAACTTTTAATTCCAACATGTTTATCTTGGCCGTATCTCTCTCACGTTCCTGTTGATGTTCTGTCCGTGTGGCTAATGCACGTTCTTCGTACAGTGTTCGTAATTTGCGTATATTTTGAATTTGTGCTTCATATTCTAACCTTAGTTCTTCAGGAGCCGTAGGTAGGCTTAATTCAATTTCTTGTAGTTTTCTTTTCAACTCGTTTACCTAAAACAAATATAATTTATGTAATATTTAAACTTATTAAATCCATTTCATTATTGGCATGAACTGTACCACTGAGTGTTAGAAGTGTAGAAGCTAATAAATGTTCTTTACTAGTAAAATACCAGCTTAATTGAAAATAATAATGGAGAAATATCCATTAGCATCATACATGCAAGGTGTTATTTGATGCAATCTCAATCAGATCATTGAGCATAACATTATTTAAATAAACTGGAGAAGTGAAAGTTTGTCTCGCACACAAAAAGTTCCGCACAGTCAGATTTCTAGAAATTTTTAACTTAAAAATAAGTTATTTTCATTGGCATTAAAATTATTTCATAATCGCATTGTATTAGTCTACTGTCAAAGTGAGGTTTGGCAAAAATGAATTAAGGGTCGGCTCTAGTAAATCAGAAAGCAACCTGCGACTCCCTACAGCGGCGGTAGGTTACGCGGACATTGCTCAGCTTAAATCCATTTAAAACCCGCATTTTTTTAAATAGCGTTTATAAAAAAATACAAAACTCTTGGGGATAAAATTCTTCAGGTGAATGTCTTGGTAGTTTTCACCATAATTAATATTGACAACATAAAAAAAATATTAAAAATCAATGTTTTAAATTGTTAATAAATATTAAACAAAATATTTTTCTTAGTTTTGAAAAAGCCATTTGCATGCATATTGACCATAGCTTTAAAGTGACATATCGTTTATAATTTTCCGATCAAAAATAAAGGAAAAATTTGGATTTTAATTTAACATTGGTGTTATGGAGTGTCAGCCAACATGGCCGACAGCTAGAGCCGACCCTTAATATTACTTTTTGAAGTTAGTTAAAATTTAGTTTTCCTTTGTATAAGAGAGCCTCTAGCAAGGCCCCTATTAGTATTTTGTTCAAAATTTTAGATATAGCATTTCGTTTTTGGAAAACATATTTTTCATCACTTTTCACAAAAATTCAGATTATAGAATTTTCCTGTAGAATTTGCAAAATTGTGGCTGTATTAGTTTTGGAAATAGAGGTAGAGGTTTATGAGGTACATTTTCGGGTCTATCTTGAAATCTACGATCACAAAATTCTTTACAAAATGATTAAAGGGGTTTATTACCTTTAAGTACAGCTCTTTCAAATGATAACACACATGACTTTGTAAAATACTTATATTTTGGGGTACCAAAGTCTGGCCCCCTAATTTTACAGTCAAACTAGTGATCCCACAAGGGTTCTGTATTTTGCTCTTAAGGCTCGGCAGGAGTGAAAAAATATTTCTGAGTTGACCGCAGATCTCCAAGCGGCAGAGCTGTTCACTACAAGTATCGAGTTTCCTAGTTTTTCATTCTTCCGTTAGCAAATATAGGGCAGCTTCATAAAGACAGAAAGTAGAGGGTTACAGGTGTAACCCTGACTGTTAACGTACTGAAATGTGCATGCGTGACAATGTATGGCAGTATGTGTTATATTAAACACAGCTTTCTCTCACACATTGAACATTAACGGATATATTATTTTTCTAGTATTTCTCCCCGACAACAAGTTTCTGTGATAACCACCAGAGTGCAAGCTAAAAACTCAGTAGGAACACAAATTTGGGGCATAAATGGTTCCACAATAACGTGGATTTTTTCATCATAAATTATCAAAAATTATTGAAATTACTTTTATTTGAAAGGTAATTAAACTTTGAATTTGGTGACCTTTTTATATTTTTGATATTTGCATTATTAAATAAGAAAACAAATCACAAACTTTGATTTTGAGTTAAGTCATTGGACAAATTTTTAAAACTAAAAGATATCCACATTCGGACTGTCCTAACCTTTAAAATGACACATTCAGAATAATTTTTTGATCATTATTTCTCCAGTAATCTTATTACCCGTTTAACATGCTCTTATAAAAGTTTAAATTCAAATGGTGTATGGGTCTGCCGAGCCTTACGTTATAATAATACCCCAAAAAGAAGATTATTTTAACACATTTACGTAAACTTTCACTTCATTTATTTTAATAGAGAAAATTGCCTAATATTAAATAGGCAATAGTATTCTATCCCAAAAGTCACATTTTATGTTTAAAATAACCTTATGCCAATAAATGTATTGTTTCCTATATTCTAATGTACATATTGGTTATATAAGCTACTGGCATTTGTGTAGAACGAAGCCCAAGGTTATACAAGATCAACTCCCTTTAAGTTATTTTCAACATGACCTTCGTTGGCTGAGTTAAATGTATCTTTGTATTGCCAAAAAAAGATTTTAACCACATGACTAACTAGGATTAAATGTTCTATGTCAAATAAATCTTAAAAACAAATAATGTAATATATATATTTAGTCATCTTCTAGACCAACATTCATTTTTGTTTTGTAATTCTTCTACAGATGAATAATTAATTTTATGTAATTTAATAAATTGTTTACTTGAGAAGATTTAATATTAATATATCTTGAATATATATTTGAGTGATTCACAAAGATATGCATTAACATTGAGAGCTCATTCTACATGTAAAAATAAAGAACAAATTTCACATAAACATAGTACAAAGAAAACAAATTAAGTATATATAAATGTAAAAATATACGATGTAGGATCAAATTCAGTTCACACATTTTCATGTTAACAAGTGCACCAAAAACATAGACTTTATTTTGTATTATTTTCAAAACGGCAGCTGATGAAATTTAACATCAAATACGTTGAAAACTATTAAATTCAAGAAACAAAGTATTTTAATTTTTTTTAACCCTTAAGCGCCTTAAAGTTGTGATTGACTTTTTAGTTTTCTTGTTTTGTTTTTTTTATCGGTAACACAGAGTTATATTTAAGCTAAAGAACAAGTAAAAGATCTATTTTGTTAGAAATTTTAGGATTCCAATTATTCAAGACAAAACTCTAAACCTTATATCGATGCTTCTTTCATTGTTAAAAAAAAGTGTCACAAGTTTTGTATAGTTTTTATTGTTGATATTTTTAGTGTCTGCTAAACTTCTGGTAGAAGACAAGCTCATGAAATAATATTTAATGTCTCTTTAAAAGAAAATTATGAAATCCATGTACAATCACTTGTTTGTGTGTCTGTTTAATCGCAGTCAATTTTCTGTATGAAACAGACAAGAGCAACATATAATGAAATTTTACACAATTAAAAAGTATTCTAATAATGATTACACTAAAATAATTAACTTAGAACTCTAAAATATTTAATATGAATTTTGCAACAATGTTTTATACCCCAAAAAATAAATATTTTATGATATTGCAGTGTGTACTTATTTGAAAAGGTTGTATTTAAGAACATCAAAACTACTTCTTTTAAAACCAGTGGTGTTAACACTTATAACTATAGAGGTTCAAACTTTTGTGGAAAGTGAGAAAATGATAAAAAATATGTTATCCATGGCACGATAACGCTGACAATGCTGTGTCTGGAGCAGAAACCTCTTCTATGATTAGTTCACCGTTTATTGTCTTGTTGCATTATTGTTATTAATACTATTTTAGTTAAACTTTCTCTACAGAACCATTGTTACAAGAGTCATACTTTCAATTCTACTGTATCTTTCTGTCAATTTTATTCTGAAAAAATATATTAAATATCACTAAAATTATTTAAAACATACATTCCTTTATAAATAAATATTGAGCTTGACTTGTGAGAAGATATACTTGATAGAATAAACTTCACTACAAAATCTCACAACTAATACATTTATTAACTCAAACGCGTTTCAACGACAAAGTCGCCGTCTTCAGTGATGCACGAGCTACAATAGTCAAACTATAACTAATCTTACATTGCTCCATCCCCCGTATTTATACAGAATCAAAGGGGGCGTGGCTTAAGACTACGTTACATTAGTGGAGCGTTACCAATTGCCTTGCGTTATTATAACTAGCCTAACAATAACTATATAAATAAAAAAGTTACTAACCTAATAATAATCTCATACAATACATTATTTTTATATTAATATACAATTTTGTATGGGTCCTAATTCATTATTTACAATTATGTTACTATGTTTGTTAATATAAAAAGTTTCCCAAGCATCTATTGTGTTAAGTTTAGTTACATTTTTCAATAATACAGAGATTTCTATTTTAAAATTATGGTTTTCATCTAAACAGTGTTTAGCCATAAAAGATTTATCTGGCCTATTGTACTTTATATGTGAAAAATGTTCTTTAATTCTTGTCTTCATACCTCTTAGTTTGGCCTATATATTTCTTCGGACACATTTCACAGTTTATACAATAAATTCCAGATTTGTCCAGTTCTTGAATTTTATCTTTAGGATTTCCTAAAATTTTACCAAGATTGCTCTCAGCTGACATAGCTACATTTAAATTTGCATATTTAGCTAGCGATCTTTTAACAGTATGAGACAATGGTGGAACAAACGTTGTTTTGACCCATCGTTGTTGGAGTTTGTTGCTTTCCAGGGTAGATCTTGATTCCTTAATTTTCTTGAATTTCATTTTCTTCACTATGCTGTTTATTAATTCTTGAGAATAACCTTTAACAACGACAATTCACTGTTTTTCCTATACACATTGACGTCTAAAAACGGCAGGTTGTAATCTTTTTCAATTTCTGTACTAAACTTTATGGTCGGGTAAAATCCATTCATCTTATCACAAAATTCTTCAAGATTTTAATTTTTGTCAAACACTGCAAAAATTTCATCCACATAACGAACCCATACTCGCAGAAAGCTTTCAAAAATGAAAATCTTGAAGAATTTTGTGATAAAATTAATTTATTTTACCCAACAATAAAGTTTACTACAGAAATTGAAAAAGACTACAACCTCCCGTTTTTAGATGTCAATGTGTATAGGAAAAACAGTGAATTGTCGTTTAGTGTATATAGAAAACCCACACATACAGACAGGTATATAACTGAATATTCTCACACCATTCACCGGCACATAAAAAAGCGGCTTTTAATTTAATGGTTCACAGATTAGTTCATTTGCCGTTATCTAAGGAAAACTACGAGAAAGAATTGAAATATATTTAAAGTGCTGCGATATTTAATGGTTATTCTCAAGAATTAATAAAGAACATAGTGAAGAAAATGAAATTCAAGAAAATAAGGGAATCAAGATCTACTCTGGAAAGCAACAAACTCCAACAACGATGAATCAAAGTTTGCTCCGCCATTGTCTCATACGGTTATAAAATCGCAGGCTAAATACGGTATACAAATTTAAATGTAGTTATGAGCTGAGAGCAATCTTGGTAAAATTTTAGGAAATCCTAAAGATAAAATTCAAGAACTGCACAAATCTGGAATTTATTGTATAAACTGTGAAATGTGTCCGAAGAAATATAAAAGCCAAACTAAAAGAGGTATGAAGACAAGAATTAAAAAAAATTTTTCACATATAAAGTACAATAGGCCAGATAAATCTGCCATGGCTAAACATTGTTTAGATGAAAACCATCATTTTAAAATAGAAAACTCTATATTATTGAAAAATGTAACTAAACTTAACACAATAGATGCTTGGAAAACTTTTTATATTAACAAACATAGTAACATAATTGTAAATAATGAATTAGGACCCATACAAAATTCTACTTTAATATAAAAATAATGTATTGTATGAGATTATTATTAGGCTAGTAACTTTTTTAGTTATATAGTTATTGTTAGGCTAGTTATAATAATGCAAAGCAATTGGTAAAACGCCCTACTAATGTAACGTAGTCTTAAGCCACGCCCCTTTGAATTCCGCATAAATATGGGGGATGGAGCAATGTAAGATTAGTTATAGTTTGACTATTGTAGCTCGTGCATCACTGAAGATGGCGACTTTGTCGTTGAAACGCGTTTGAGTTAATAAAAGTATTAGTTGTGAGATTTTGTGTTCTAAGTTTATTCTATCAAATACATTCCTTTAATAAATTAACTAGGATTAGAACAATGTTAAATATTGTTTAAAAATCTTATCTAACTGGTTGCAAGTATATCGAGTATAAACTAGTATAATGTACTTGTTTTTGTATTTAACTGTTTAAAAGTAAACAAAATATATATTTGTTATTATTTTTCTTGCCAACAAATCCTGTAACAACTACATCGTCATGATTTCATTTAATTTACTATGGTTAAAAAATAAAATTACAACAATACAAATAATTGTACACACAAAAAAGAATAACATTCATAATAATGGCAATGACATAAACTCATCCAGCGAATACTCTGGAGAAGACAATATTTCAGCTGTGATTTGAAATAGTTGAAAACAGATTTTTGCTTCAAAGATTTTTTTTGAAGTCTCTTGATAGGGGAATATACTTTCTGAATATGCTCAGTCTGTTGGTAACATATCTGAAATTGCCCCTTTTTCTTGTGTAGTACAGTAGTTATGAAAATCACTGTTGTGAGCTGTTTGACAACGTCTCTATCTCTAAAATGTATTTGATGGGGAATGTTGTAATATTTAAATACTTAAAAGCTTCTTTGCATATCTCTCTTGGTTTCAGTTTTAATGCGGTTCTTACAGATTTCTTTTGTAAAAAGAGTAAAAGTGCACTTTGCTAGAATTTCCCCACAAACTAATCCCATAACTTAAATAAGGTAGTTAGTAGTAGGACTGATTTAATAAAAATATATCACACTATTTGTGATACTATCAGTATCACAGTATCCAAAAATGACGAAATCCAGTAGGATGAACTCTAATTAATTAATTTTACCAAAGAACATAAAGTTAGATTTTTTTGAGTATATAATAATACTAGGAGAAACCCCTGCGTGCTCCGCACGCCAACCCCGTTAAAATTTTCTATACACATAATCATGTTATGCTTTCTTTATAATAAAGGTGCCGGATTAATAATAACCCCAAAACTAAGGTGGTAAATAATTTTAATGTTCAAATCAAATTATTTCGTATTTTGAACAGCAGTTATAATAAAGGTTAAAGTAACCAGCAAGGCTCAGGTCTACACTTTACAAACATAACCTCAAAGTTAGAAACATTTTTTTTGAATCACGAAGTTAGATAATTGTATTTTTCGTTTTCTTTAATCTTTTATTTAACGAAAGTGAATTATTACATGTATTTTGAATTGGTTTGGTATTTATTTTTCACTGGTGGCCCATCAATCGTCTTCGTCACGTTATGTGGACTGAATAAATTAAATCAAAATTTAAAAAACAAAAAATTCAGAGTGAAGAGCGTCTTCTTTTTATTATCCGCTAAATCAAAACACTGGTAAATCACAGACAAAGCTGGACGTTGCTGATCGCACAGATGTGTCTTTAATATGCGAAACCATAAATCGGGATGGATTTGATCAGCTTACGTCTTTAAATATTTTTTTTAAATAAATGGTGCCAAATTTCAGCTCTCTAGCTTTAAAGAAGGGATATCAATAAATATTTACTGTTTTTAGGGGTTGTTATCACATTTTCACCCTTTAGCAGAACGTAACAAAATGTAAAACTGGGTTATTTTTTATAAGTGTCTTATAAGGAATAAATGTACAAAATATCTGCTCACTACCTTTAAGGAAAGTATAAAAATGTATATTTATTGTTTTTATGGGTTATCACATTTTCACCCCTTAGCAGCATGTAACAAAATGTCAAACTGGTTTACTTTTTATATGGTTTTTTAAGAAATAAATCTACAAAATTTAAGTTTCCTAGCTTTAAGGAAAGTATAACAAACAATATTTTTTGTTTTAGTGGTTGTTCCTTCATTTTATTTTTTAGTTTATTTTTTATGTGTATCTTGTAAGAAATAAATGTACAAAATTCTGATTTCTAACTTTAAGGAAAGTATAACAAACAATATTTATGGTTTTAGGGGTTGATTCAACCCTTAAAGGCCAAATGTTTTCTTATTGCGTCTATAGGGTCTATGAGCAGTACGTGTACCAAATTTCTCGTTTTTAGGCGGTAGAGTTTTTGAGATATATAACTAACAATATGTATGGTTTTATGGGTATTTCTACCCTTAAAGACCAAATATTTAAAAATCCTTTCTTAATGCGTCTCTAGCGCATATGAGTAAATAAGTGTACCAAATTTTACGTTCCTATGCGGTAGGGCTTTTGAGATAACAAACAATATTTATGGTTTTAAGGGTGGTGGGATCATGAATGCAGCAGAGTAGTTGGAGGCTGGGTACATTTTGTAGTTGTGCTCAACATAACACATAAATATCATCTCTGTCTCTCTTGTAGAGATAGCATGTAATGTGTGTAATATTAATTTGTAACCCCTTAAATTAAAGGTCTCACAATACCACTTTAAATTTTAAATTTCTATTTTAATCTTAACCTTTTAACGTCCCAAGTAGCAAAACAATATTTTATAAATATTGTGATAACATTGTTCAATATTGTAAACAATATTGATAAGTAAATATTTTTCAAACATTGTCTAAATATTTGTACAATATAAAAACATATGTTCTGAAAAATATTGTTTTTTTACAAATAAAAATATGTTTTAAATATGTAATAAATATTGACAAAACAATGTTTGGAGATTTATATTGCATCACTGAGAATGTAGTCAAAAGAACTACTATGAAGAAGTTACCATTTTAGAATATTACCTTTGTTAACATGTTTAGCAAGGACAAAAATTAATTAAAATGCAAATTCAATAAGTTCTGCGATTTTCCTGGGCATAATAAAACTAACTGAAGAAGCAAGTAAAATATATATTATAACTTTAAATGCTCACTTGACTGGTGCATAGAATCAGAATGAGAATGGAAATGGCAAGACAAAGACTTTTGTTGACAACGCCGGCTTTAAACAGTGACTGTGTGAGGTGAGGCCGATGGTTTTGAGAAAAAGGTTTCTAATTATATCGCGACTTTCTACCAATTCGTAGATGTTTTTTTATTATTTCTTTAGTGTATAGTTAACTGGTATTTACAACTGGAAACTACAATTATTTGCGTTGGTATTGGTTGGGTGTCTCGTTTTGTTGGTTATTGCAACAAAACGTTCTAAAACTTGGATTCCAAGAGGAAAATAAGGTAAGTGTATATATCTGTTTTACATTTGGACAAATTAGCCTAATAAAGCCTAAAACTATGGATAGCCTATATGTTCCAATATTATTTTTTCATTCAGTGTCCTAGGAAATAGTTTTGGGAGTTTGGGGTTATGTTGCCTTATACCTAAATAGGGCACCTTGTTAGGTCGTCTAGGCTCTTTTTTCACTATAGCCTTTAGGCCTAGCATAAATAATTCAAATATCTGTGAGAGACTCGCCTACAATCTACAGTAAATAAATTAGGCCCTAGGCCTTGTTTAAAGTTATTGTGTAGGCGCTAGGCTATTACGGTACGGTACTGCCGGTTAATTGCGATTTTCCTTTTGTCGAGTTTACCTCACCATAATTTTGCTAGGTGCAGTTCCGTATCTGTCCTACCAAAATATCGTATTAAAATATCAAAGTTTTAACAATCGATAAGTTAGGCCTATGTTATTTTGAACAATTAAACTTTATTCGGCGCAACTTTACTATTCGACTCTAGGCTAACCTAGAGCTAACAGAAATGCAAATATAATAATTAAAAAAATACCTAAAAGGTTCTGACCTAACCTATTTAGTCACAGTATGTTTACCTGTATTTAACATTTAACAGTAGAATGTAAAACAACGTTGTTGTCTGCAAAAATATTAGGCTAGAGTCGAATAGTAAAGTTATGCCCTTTATTCGATATTTAATAATCATATGTTTTTAATCATTAGTAATTACAAACGGCTTATTAACATTTTATTATAAAATAAAAAATGGAAGTCGAATATGAATGTGAATTTTAGATATTTGTGCAAACATTTATTTAACCCTCCGCGTGGCAATATTTGAAAATTGACGATGTAAAAGTGTTTTTTTTTAAGTGGCAATAGGCCTAATCGATTTTTGACAAATTCAGTCACTTTTTTTTCGATCGCACAAATAACACTGAAAAGAGTCTGTGGTACCTCCGCCATTTTGGATTTTTAGTTCCATAAGAATAATGTTAAATTTAAACACAAACTACGGGTTAATTTTTTGTTGTAAAATTTTGTATTTGGTGTCATTTTTAAGAGAATGTTCATGCACATTAAAATATGAAAAAGGAACTCAATTTTTATATTTGGATTCATAGATAATTGCAAAAATATATGTCAAATTTAATCACTCTTTTTTATCCTATTAACTGAAATTTTCTTTATTTTTGTTTTCATAATTTGACTCAAAATATTATCATGTCCTTCGTGTACAAGTTTCAAATAGCGTGGATTTAACGTTCATGAATTAAAAGTGTTAAACGACATGCATTTTTCAAAAGAAGCAGCACGGGCGAGCCCAGCGCGCCACCGTCAATTCGGGCTAGGGCCGTAGGTACCACAGACTCTTAAAGAGAACAAGCTTCAGGCATTTTTTTAAATTGATTTTTTTTTTAGCTGCTCTTCAAAGATGCTGGCCAAAATCAGACATCAAGAAAGCTTGCACTACAGCTGCAAGCTGGCTTGCCCAGGCCACGTCCAAGATAGGAAAAACGTAAGTAGAATCTAATTTTTTTTAATACAACCGATAAATACAATTTTTGTGGAGAAATCAATACTGACTATAATGAATGTAGTTTTCACCAGTGCAGATTTTAATTCCCACATGACAAAACTACTTTTAGCGAATTTCCCCTATAGGGAAGAAGCTATTACCGTAGGTGGCATGGTAAGACTTAAGCCCGAGACCATGATAACTTTTTGTTTTGAGGTCCCCAGATGCCAAAAACACTAGTCGATCAAATTTATATATATATATATGTGTATATAAATATTAGGAAATGAAAATTCAACTGATTTATATTATTAAAATTCCTAATATTTATAATAATAGCAGCCCTATACTGTGAATTGTTTAATAACATATATGTATATATATATATATCTATATATTAATGTGTACCGGTACGTTAACTCGATAACTTTTGAAAAAAGTGTCCGATTTTTGTAATTTTTATGTGTAAAGTAAAACATTCATGACTTTTATTTTGAAATCCAGAAAGATCGGACCATGGGAAGGGTGGTTTACATATTTTTCAAAAATCGGTTTTTAGCACTTTTTACCCAACATTTTTAGAAACACACAATTTTTGTTTAGACTCTTTTATAGAGCTTAAAAACAAATAATTTAGTATTTTGAATCATTAACATAGGTTAAGTGGTTGCGGAGAAAATCCATAAAACACATTCAAAAAAATCCCTATGTTAATCATATGGGAAAAAGGTTTTTAGCTTTTCCTCAGTTACTTTTACTGAAAACCTCACATTTGGTTTTACCAATAGGTTCAACTCTGAAAACCAAACATTATAGTGTTTAAATATTTGTTCTACGTCCCACGGTTGCGGAGATATTCAAAGTGCTATACACAGTACGTTGTCCAATGTTATTCTTATGGAGAATAAATAAACTTTGATATCTTGATTATTTATGAATGTATATTGATCAAACTTGGCATGTGGCTTCACCTAGTTGTGGTCTATTGATATTTGCACAAAAACAAGTTTTTTGTCTATTGCCCCTGTTGCAGCAAACCTGCATATTCCGCCCTAAGTTATTCTTATGGAGAATAAGTAAAGTTTCATATCCTCCCGAATTATGAACCAAAATTAATAAAACTTGGTATGTAGCCTCACCTGTTTGAGTTATTTTGATAATTACGTACAAACCCATATTTTGTGTTCCTTTGATGCAGCAAACCTGCGTACTCAGCCCCCATTTTATTCTTATGGAGAATAATTAAAATGTTATATATCGCTTATTTATGAATGGATATTGATGAATCTTGATAAGTGGCTTTATATGGTAGTGAGACACATATATATGCATTATAAATTCGCTGAGTACGCAGGTTTGCTGCGACGGGGGTATTAAAATTTATCTCCGAGAAAAAACTGTTTAGTAATTGCCGAATGGCTTATTTTAAAGAAAGGCTTTCTTCCATCAGATTCCGTTTACTGAACAAGCCAAATGAATGTTGCTTTTTATTTTACAGGAGTTAGATATTTGTAACCAGGTTTATAGCAATTGTTTTTCTTTAATTATAACAAAATTAGATTGATTCCAAATTTTATTATTTGTATAATTCTGTTGGTCTAGGGCGGCAAATAATCTTGTGTTTATAATATTTTAAATAAACCCTTTAAGAATTTAAAATCTAAAAAAATCTTCTCTTGTATTTTAATGTCAGTGAAACAATCACAATACCTATTAAATTAAATATACCGGGTAAACAAATATCTATTGCTATATACATTAGTTATTATTTATTATTACTGTTAAAATCTTGTTTTCTTTTAGGAAAAGGAGTGAGGTGTTGGATGGAGTAGAAGAGCATGAAGAACTCTAGGTTTATATACGTTTACGCCTACTTTTATGGCTTCTTTTAGCATTCAATAAAATACTAGTAATTTATATTCTGTGAGTCAGTTATTAATATCCTTTCAGGTAACCTCTTAATTATGATTTTCTATGATATTTGCTTTTTACAAATTGCTTAAAGTCACTCTAAATATACTATAGTCAATAGTAGATTTATGGTTTACCTCAGTCATAACAACCCCCCTTCTGGCCTCGACCATTAAATTGATAACAAATCCCATCAAAATACAATGGACAACAAAACAATACCTAAAGAACATAATATATCAGTGTGAACTGATTTTTACTAACGATAGTTTTTGGAAACAAACTTTAACAAGACATACCTTTTACTTAGCTGCCTTAGACGTAGGGTTGAGGTCTTGGGGCCTAGGGGAAAAACTTGGCCCTTTATTCTACTTTTCTTATGTTTTCTTGAGTAAAATATTATAAGTATTGGCTTGCAAAACTTTAGATACTAATTTTGTAACTAAAATATCTGTAAAGTGATTCAAAATATATATAAAATGGCCTTTAATTATAAATGTTATTGAAATCAGTATAGAGTTTAACAACACACCTTCAACCAAACAACCTTCTAGATGTCAAGTGATTGCAGTGAAGGTGTAATTTCTATTTGGAACATTATCAAGAGATTTAAAGTTATTATTGATTTATTTGGACTTTACCTATCGCTTCTAGTGTTTAAAACTAGAAGCGTTAGGTATAAAGTCAAAATAAATATTATATATACTTTACTACTACAATTATTTCTGATAAACTGATAATTCAGCCATCTACTGTGAGACACAATAGTAAAGTTTTGAAAATCTATTGTATAAAATATAATCTATATAATAACGTTCATAAGGAATACAAACTTTTGAGAAAGCCGTAAGCCTGACACCCTTCAACCGCATACTTAAATGAAAGGTCTTAATGAGAAATTCCTAGCAAAAATATTAGTTTTTCGATAAACCCTCTCCTAAGGGCACGAACCTCAATTAAAGCATTGGATTTAATTACATTTAAAATATTGAATATGCGACAGCTGTTACATTTGTTTATATTTATAGATGTCATGTTTTGTTTACAATTTTTCTACTCTGAATTTTCACCCCGTTGCAAGCACGGGCACAGCAGCTAGTTTTAACTAAAGTTAAGAGTTTTTACTGCATACACAAAATAGCACTTTGACATTATCAAGCGAATATTGATTTCATTGGTAAATAGTGGTAAAATATTCAAATTATATATATATATATATATAAAATCACATAAAACCAGAATTCTCTACAAAATAGTTTATATTTCCGAAAACTTCATCTTTATAACTTTTGGAAATTTAAATTAAATAGTTTATATTTGGAGTATTCCGGAATATAAACTATTTTGAAAAGAATTTAGTGTTATGTGATTTTATATTAACCTTCATTAGGTATGTTTTTATTTGTCATATATATTAAATATTGAAACCAATCCAAGTTTATTACTACATATATAACAATATAAATTGTTATATAAAAACAAAGTATATTGTTAATTGTAGTATACAATTGTTTACTACAATCAATGTTTCAAAAATATTGTTTACATATTTATTTGATATTTATTTTCTTTCAAAATGTATTTATTAAATTTTAATAAAATGTTAAATAAATATTGAATCAACATTTCATCAATATTGTTTCAATATTTAATACATATTGATGAAATGTAAAATAAATATTTAATAAACATTTCAACGATATTGTTTCAATATTTTACAATATTTAATAAATATTTATTGATAAAGAAAGTTTGTTTCAAAACAATATTTATTTAATATTGATAAAATATTGAAACAATTGTTTTCAATATTGCTAATACATTGTACCAATATTTTTTCCAATATTGTTAAAATATTGTTCTGCTACTTGGGGTGTATGAAGTTTTCAGTATATATAACATTTATTAAGTAGGTTCCTTTAAACAGCCCTTTAAAATAAAATACCGATATAAAATGATAATTTGATAAAATAATTGCTTGACAATCAAGCAAAATGTCAAAACCCTCTTTACATATTGATCTTGCTCAAGCTATTTAAACTGTTTTAGTCTGTGGAAGGGCAACAACTCACCTGCAACTCACGAATTCTCAACATTTCGCGCCCAATCGAAGCGACTTCTTTCAAAGCTTTCACTTGATGTTCGACTGCCTCCAATTCACCTTCTTTTTCCTTCAACTTATTATTTTCTTCTTCTGCGTCTTTCCTCTTAATTTTTTCTTCTTCTAATTCTGATTTTAACCTTTCGACTTCATCAACCAAGATTTTATCACATTTTGTTTTCACCAACTGATCCCTTTCATCCTCAACTGTTTTGCGAAGTGTTCTTTCGGCTTCCAAGTCAGATTTCAACTTCTTCATTTCATTCTGGACTGAAGCTATGGCAGCACGCCGTAGCTCTCGTTTCCTAGACATTTCTTTTTTGAAAGCTTCCATTTCTTCTTGGTTCACCTTTCTACGTGGTCCTTCTTCTGTTTTTTCCGTTTTTTCTCCAGTTCCAGTAGGCACCTGAAATCAAAATTAATACAGATTATATTTTTTAAATTTATATAAAATTATTTCCAAATAAAATCTATTTTAGATACACAATTACTAAACTCATAGTAATTACTAACTAAGAGCACAATCTTGATCAGTTACTCCACATTCTCATTAGAATTGCTGCATTATTTAATTATTTACAGTACAGCTGGTCAAAGTAGTCAGACTATTTTGAGAGTAATTGGACGAAAACCAACAAATGATTGTAAATTTTTGTGCACAAGCTTCCATTAAATAATAATAATAACTTACTTTCCTTCTAGTGTGTTAAAGCAAAATATTTATTATTTAATTTTCTTCTCGTGTGTGAAAGCGATTAATATTTATTTTATAATTTACAAAACATAGAAAATGGCTCTAGAAGAACTTTCATTGATGGTCTGGGGTCTGTGAATTCTATCTCAAGAATTAAAAAGTTTGAGCCTCAAAACTAACTTTTCATGACCCTGAAAATAAGTATTAATTTTTAATTTAGTTGACTGGGATTTTGCACGTTGATATTGTTTTTGGAAGTTTTTTCAAGTGATACTTTCCTCCAAGTATCAAAAGAATGTTCCATACCAGAATAACAGTTGTGTACAGAACAGAAATATAGAATGTCATACAAATTCCATGAGTCAAAACTTGATTTTGATCAATTGGTTAGGAAATCATTTATACAAATTTTTCAGACATAATATATAAAAATGTGTTTTTAAATTTGTTGTTTGCAAGTTTCAGTTGTTGAGTTGTATAGTAAATTATACATTCTTTTCTAAAAAATATTGTGCTGTAGGCTACTTTAAGTAGATGTATTAAATTTCTTGCGATACAAAATTTGAAAAAAGTAACTTTTGCAGCACAGAAATTAATCTCTGGAACCATCTTGGTTTCTATGCCTTTTGATTCTGTTGGTTATGTTTAGGGTTCCGTACTTTAAAATGATAAACGGAACCCTTATACGATTACTTGCTTTGTCTGTCGTATGAACTACCAGATGACTTTCCAGAACGGATAAAGGTGTCACAATGAAATTTAACCCCCAGGTATGTAAATTTTGTTATAACAACAAAAGAGGTGTGGCAACCCTGTCGTCCCTTCCTAAAGTTTTATGACTCATTTACCTTGACTTTTTAGTTTTTTCATTGGGGGGGGGGAGTTTTCCCCCCTAGTATTATAAATAAGGGTGCGCCTGTTTAGGGGTTAAGGATATCAAAACCATTTTGTTAAAAAATCATATGTAGTTAGTAAGATATTTCATAAAAATTTTGGTAAAAATACTCTTTTCTCTGCAGCTAAATTTATAGAAAACAGTAGTGGTGTACAGGTAGCCTACTTATATTTTACAGGAAAACTGTAGTGAATCCACACACTGTTTCCCTCACAAACATACACCATGAAAATACTACATCTAATTGTTTTTTGTTTTTTTTCAAATAGTGGTGTTTGAAGTACTCGTATATTTCATACAAACACAACAAAGGATACATTTTGTTTGTTTACTTTGACAGTACCATTAATGATGACAATGGACTAACAAAAAGCAGTTTGTATAACTCATTACCTCATTAGTCCCTTTCTTTCACTCCCCTAAGAAGTTCATTGTCAAAACGAAAATCATTTTATTTATCTTCATGTTGTTGTTTTTTAAAGTTCAGATTTGTGTCATCTCTTATTTGTATTAGTTTAGATCACTTAGAATGTAATTATGACACAACATTTAATACCAATGAAAAAAAACTAGTTTTGAGTAAAAACATCCTTTTGAAAAGTGAATTATTTTGGTACGGAACCCCTTTGCATGTGCGTCAAACTCAAACTTTTCTGAAAATTTATTAAATAAATTCGATTGATTTATTTTTGAATTATTTAACCGTTCAATAAAATCTCATGGATAGTATTTAATTATGTTTTGAAAGGGAGGAATGGTACTCACCCTTTTTTAAAAATATATAGCTTTTAAATATTAATTTTAGTTAAATCCTACCAAATTATCTTAAAGAGCATAAAATGAGGGTACAAATTACTCCAAAAGTATTGTTTGTTAATGGAAAAATAAGAGTATATTTTTTCACGGATATGATTGCACTACTTGTAACTTTCTTTATAGCTGGATCTGTAAGGAAGCTAATCTATCTATATATATATATATATATATATAGATATAAAAGCGTAAACCCACTGACTCACTCATCACGATTTCTCAAAAACTACCGAACGGATTGAAATGAAATTTGGTATGTAGCTTCCTCTAGGGCCATAGGCGCTCGCTAAGAAAGGGTTTAAAAAATTCGAAATTTTAG
>JAGFPH010010219.1:9769-19784 GCA_018207615.1 Philaenus spumarius
TCGCAAAAAACCTCAAAATATTTGACCTTTTTTCAGTTTTTTGCCAAAAAATCATAAAAGTATGCATTTTTTGAGGTAGACCTTCCTATATAAAAATAAAGTACATTAAATTTCCTACAAAAAACATTCCTCAAATGTATTTTTTGGTTGAATGGTTTAGCCGCTAGAACGCGCTGAAAAAAGGCAACAATTTCCCACTTTGTGGGAAACCCTGTTTTCTCGTTAGTTTTTCGGTTGTAACTTAACGCCTATGCTTGTAATTATGAAAAACTTGGATTCTGCTATAACCACATTATATTTCCTACTAATTTCACACCTTAATCACTTATTTTGGCCAAACATTGTAGCCGCTAGAGCACGTTGAAGTTTTATCTCATATTACGCGAAACCGCTAAGTCAAGAGCCCTTCACACAAAACTCAATGGATACCTATATTATCACTATGTACTTATTAAAAACTATTTATTAGATTTTTACAATTAATAGTTAATGTAATTACTTATTCATTATTTATCAATTTAATTACTACTTATTAATTATAAATTAATGTAATTTACTTCTTCATTTAACATCATTTTAATTAAGTACCAATTATTAATTATATATTAACAGAACCGTTGTTGTAGAGGTTTGTTTGTTGTTTTCAAGGGAGGATGTAGGTCTCTTTTGAATTTAGTAGGTAAATAAGTCCCAAATTCATAATAATATACCGGATCCAACACAAGATGGCCTCCCCCCCCCCCTCTTTTCAGGTAGCGTCTTATCACTTAGCGACTCAGCCAGCCCTTCCTTTAGGACCCTCTCTTTCAGTTTACTTCGAATCTCCGTGCGTGTATTGTACAAAATATTAAGCGTCTTTGTTTTATCAGTTATTAAAATAAAAGTATCTACGTCCGATAAAAGTTGTGCTATTTGTGATCAAGTGTTGGCCTTTCGTTAGGTCCCTATTATTCAATTTACTTCAAATCTTGTGTTGTGCTAAAAATATTAAGCGTCTATGTTTTTCTCAGTTATTAAAATAAGTATCTATGTCCGATAAAAGTTGTGCTATTTGGGATCAAGTGTTGCCAAATGGAACCCCGAAGGCAGTGGTGAAAGAAAAAGGGTTGAAGTCATTCGTTGAAGCTAGTAAGAGGAGAAAGGATGATAAGGTAATTTTATTCAACAAGGTATCCTCAGTTAAAGTGCATGATGTATGTAGGAAGCAATATGTAAGAGAAACATGTATTGTTGCTGCCAGCAAGAGGGCTGAGGAGGGTAGTTATAGTCAGGGTCAAGAACTTCGACCATGCAAACCCATATTTTATTTCAAAAATAATTTCTCTTTGTGTGGGGTTGAGATACCTCCAAACTATCAAGCGAAACAAAAAAAGTTGACCCCAGCTTCACGCAACCCTGTGTTTGTAGTGAGGAATTTGAATATGAGGGCTAATGTTTTAAGACTGGCTACACAATGTAATGATGAATATTGTAAAGCCATTATAAACCGTTTACAACCATTCCCAGACTTGGTAGCTAGCTGCTGATGGACTGTACCACTTGTCTTGCATGAAAAACCTACACATTCATGGCCCCTCCGTAGATAGCAGGGCTCGTGGTCGACCCAAAGGTGAAGTAGGTAAACAGTTGCAAGCAGTATTCAATTACCTTGAAAGTAGTGATGAAGAGTGCCAATTCACCTTAAAGGAACTTTTGAGCAAGATTGAAGGTGACAACACCCCACACTGGAAAACAGTTAGAACTCGCCTTATTGAGAAATATGGCAATGACATATTTGTCAGTAAGCATGAACCTAATGTTGTGTGTTTTAAAAACACTGGATATAAAATTCTCACTGATGCATGGTACACTGAACAGAAAAAATATTCTGAAAAATTGGAAAGACGTCGCATAGTCGAGACAGCTGCAGCAATTATTGTTGAGGACATAATACGATCTGAAATTTCCATGCAGTTCCCTAACACCATCATGTTTCCTTTCATTTTTCAGATGAAGAGCCTACCCCTGGGCCTTCACAGCCTACAGCGCAAGCAGTGGTTCCAGATGAAAGATGTATACAATATTGAATTCACTGCCTTCATACTAAAAAAATTCAACTATTCATTCGATAGTATCATTGCTAATAATGTCCCTTTCATATTTCAGAAGAGCAACCAGGACCTTCAATCACTAAGCGTCGTAACTGTAGCTGTCCATCTCTTATTTTATTTACTAACCTATATTTATTATGATAATTATTATGAAAATTTATAGTGAATTGTTTTTGTGAAACTTTTTATATAAGTAATTTGTGTCTGAATACCAAAACATACTTTGGACAAAAGTTTATATAATTAATAAGTAGTAATTAAGCGTGTATATATATGTGTGTGTGTGTGTATATATAATTAATAAGTAATTACATTAATTAATTATAAAGACCAAATAAATAGTTTTTAATAAGTACATAGTGATAATAGAGGTATCTACTGAGTTTTACGTGAAGGGCTCTTGACTTAGCGGTTTCGCGTAATATGAGATAAAACTTCAACGTGCTCTGGCGGCTACAATGTTTGGCCAAAATAAGTGATTAAGGTGTGAAATTAGTATGAAATATAATGTGGTTATAGCAGAATCCAAGCTTTTCATAATTACAAGCATAGGTGTTAAGTTACAACCGAAAAACTAACGAGAAAACAGGGTTTCCCACAAAGTGGGAAATTTTTGCCTTTTTTCAGCGCACTCTAGCGGATAAACCATTCAACCAAAAAATACATTTGAGGAATGTTTTTTATAGGAAATTTAATGTACTTTATTTTTATATAGGAAGGTCTACCTCAAAAAATGCATACTTTTATGATTTTTTGGCAAAAAACTGAAAAAAGGTCAAATATTTTGAGGTTTTTTGCGATTTTCGGTGTGAAGCCATATCCGGAGGAAGTAGCAAAGTTGAAATTCGGATTCAGCATCCCAAAAAACATATAGAACGAGTGAAAAAAAACTTCTATATTTTTTTCCTGGCCAAATCACCATTTGACTGGACTATAACTGGAGTTCCACTGTATAGGAAATACCCCCCTGTACCTATATTGCATACACTGCGCCTGACATTCATTCGTTCTTTTTCTACTTGATTGTAGAGTTATGGACAGCCCAGTTAAAATAGTCTTTTACGATATTTATTTATACCAAATTTATATTTACCCATGAATAGTTTATTCAACAACAATTATATTTACATAGTAGGATTTTAAAACTAGAAACTGAAAGAAAAGGAATGAGAAATGTTTCAGTAATGCCGAGTTATGAGTCTGTTTCCGCAAAAGGGTAGCAGTTGCCTTCCTGCTGGCACCACCAACTGGGGGCCTATTACTATAATTTATCTAGTCTATGCTTGTTTTAACACAGCATTTTTCTATAAAGTCATGCGGTTATAATAATTTCATTAATACCAACACTTGTTGTGACCATAAAACCTACTCAAACCAAGTATCCTAATAATTTAACGTTTTTCAGCACTCTTTTAATATGTACTGACGTTATTATAAAACTAGGGGCTCTGCCCCTGGACGCTTCACGTCCCAACCCCGCCTCGGCCTTCGGCCTCAGATGGCTGCTTCGCTTCGTTCGCAGTTGGAACATTTGATAAAGAATCTCATTAATCTTTGGCTCGTTTGTCCATAGATGACCTAGCATAAATCAGCTGTTTTATTTGACAGCTGACTCAAACTCATTAAACATTATCTTCATAAGATTAACTGGTAAATTTGAAGGATTGTGTGCCGGAGCTCCTTCTTGGGTGAATAGTGACTGAACGGATGATTGGATCTTCAATTTGAAGGGAAATCGTTAGTTTGAAATTAAATTTTCTAAAACTTTTGTGTTTAACATTTTTTTCTATCTCTTACCGTTTTCTTACAAAACGCAATCAAAGTGGAAAAATGAAGAAATTGAAAAATCGAAAAAATCTTTCCCGCCCAAAAGGTGTTTCCAAAATAAAAAAATGTTAAATTCTGGCAATAAAACTTTAGAAACTGTAAGTTTAAGAAAATACTAATGTAAATAAATGTATTAAACGACTTTTTTGTTTTGTGCAATATTCATACTATTTCTTTCTAACAATATATTTTATTGTATTATAACTTTATTATTGACGTAATAGTTTTTAATTTTAAAGTATAGATTGGTTTCGCCACAATCTCATCATCTTCAGGTGCAGCATTCAACACATAACACATGCTAAACACAATACATGGTTATAAAACAACTAGCTGACCCGGCAATGTTTCGCTATTGCTTAATTTGAAACTTTGAAAACCTGTAATTCGTATCCCTGAGGGAAGATGTAAATTATAACGGGATTCTGCTCATTGCTTGATTTACCTAACCTAAAATTATATTCAGTTTTTGATCCAAATCTGTTGTTGATCAAAATCAGCTGTTGATCAAAATCAGCTGTTTTAACCTTTTCATACGAACAGCTGTTTTAGAAATATTTCTTCTTCTTCCTTAAGATTGACCTTCCATAAGATTAACATTGAAACTTTGAGGGCCACTGGGGCGTAGCCCTAATGTCCTAGGACTTCGGTAAATGGCCTAAAACCTTCCCAGAGTTAACCTGTGTTACTATGCAAAATTTCAAAGCAATCGGATGGACGGTTTGGAAACGCATAAAGGACAAACAGACGGACATACATTGAATTTTATAAAACAATATTATACAGTCTCAATTGAAATGTTTTGAGGCCACGATGGCCGTGGTTGTTAAGGCGTCAATGCTTTATCAATCGTCATGGCAACCATCAGTGGAAAAGTTCCGGGTTCAATTCCCATTGACCCCGAATAATTTTCTAAATGGTTTCTTAACAGACATCGTTGGCTGTGGTTCGGATTCCACGTAAAACTGTAGGTCCCGTCTTCATTAGCCTTAAGTGCAAAACAGCAGTACGTTAAACACAAAACAAAAATTGAAAGGTTTTGATGTGAATATATAGTATTTCGTTAAAATGTGTGTACTAGATAACATTACAAAATCTTCTCCCTAGATTTTTTAAAATCAAGAACGACTATATTAGTTAGGTATAGGCCTACATTGGTTAGTTTAACTTTTCAGATATTTATTTAATTGCTTCTACACAATTGCAGATGGTTTTAGACATAGATACGGTATATTTCTCAGATTCCTAAAAATTGAGAATGGGTAAAATGGTGAGTAAAATGAGTTGCAGTTCAATAAAAAATAAAAAATAAAAACAAAACAAAGAGTTAGTTACTAACTTCACAGTAAGTTTTGCCTTTAGTAAGTATATAATAAGTATATATAGCTTCACAAGATCATATATTTCGTCTTGATTGAAACAGTTTTAGTTTATTTTTATAAATACAAATTTACAAATGAGCACTTTTTTTGCATCATTCTAAAAATAAAGAAGAATTTCGTTTTACAAAACTTAATTTTCAAGAAAATAGCTGTTTCAAGACAACTTCAAATATTCCACCAAATTGACCAAGATGAAAAACAACATCTTTTAACGTCAATATTATATAAAACAGAAAGTTTTAATTATATTATTAGTCTAGATTAAACGCCCGAGTGCTCACCACGCCAACCCCATTGGAACCTATAATATACATAATAATGTTATGTTTTTTTTATAATAATGGTGTACGGTAAATAATAACCCCAAAGATGCTAAGATGGTAAATTATGTTAAATGTTCAAATCAAATTAGTTTGTATATTTTTTAACAACAATTACAATAAAGGTTAAAGGAACCAGCAAGGCTCAAGTCTACACTTTAATAAAAACCTAACCTAAAAGTTAAAAATACAAATAATTTCTTCAAAGTTTGAAATCAGCTTTAAATGGAAATATTGGAGCGAACAACTGTTTTATCTGTTGTTTTATTCAATTGTTACTATTGTAGTAAATGTAAATGCACGTGTTGCTTAATCAGGCCTAACCTAAGATTTTTTCCAACTAAATTTATAAATAATGAATTAAAAAAATGTTTATCAACATGAATAATAGCCTATGTTACTCAGGGATAGTGTAGCTTTTTATTAGTAAAACTATTTTTTCAATCAGTTTAGTAGTTCCAGAGATTACTTATTCCTACATACAAACAAACAAATTTTACCTCTTTTTAATAGTAGTATAGAAGATAATGTATTTATAAAGTTTCACTATAAGCAAACTCCCAAATAAATCATGAGTAAATCATCTTTTTTAGAAGCCAACGATATTACAAATCATTTTACGCTTGACTTGGTTGCATTGCTTTAATTAAATCAAATAAGCAGTGAAGGCAAGTTGGACCAATCAGCTCATTTACTCGAGACAACTTACTGCAACAGCTGACGATGAAGTACCAGCTTCTTTACTATGTTTTAACTTTTAAAGTTTAGAAACTATTTTCGTTCCTTCGCTAAATAAATAACGTTATTGGAAAGATAAAACTGAGATTGAATGTGTTTTGGAAATACATGCAGAGTTACCAACAATATTTTAATAAAAATAAATAAACATCAGCAAAGTAATGTTTATGTACTGTTTAGTAATGTATACAAATTATGTATTTTTAATTAGGGGTAGATAACCTGTCAGTGATATACAATACAATTTTTAAATAAGTAAGTGTACAAATTTTGTTCGATATGGGAGTTGATTTATATTCCAAAAACGTCGAGAATTTGGTTTTGCAAAAAATACAAAATAATGGCAAAAGTAAATAATTAATTTAAAAAAAAATCAAACATCCTTCGTTAATGAATAAGTTTAAATACAGAATATCTAAATATTAAGTCTTTTTTAATTAATAAATTTGTATTATTATTATATTTAATTACATCAATGCATGAGAGCCTTTCTAGCAATATGCATTTGATATTAATGGTCACTGTTTTGCTAAATATCACCCACCGATGCACTCCTAATAAGAATAAATGTGTTAATGTGTTAATTACATTTACTTAATAAAGTTCCAAAGGCGTCGTCCACTTTAAGGATCTGCTGTAGTGGCGGCCATCTTGGATTTTTATCCCATAAGAGCAATGTTAAACTTCAAACCATTTATTTCGTTTATTTTTTATCATAAAATTGTTTGCAATGTCTCATTTTAAGCACAGTCACAATACGCATCCGTCTTGAAATTTACATTTTTTTTAAATGCTTTTTATTTTGACATTTTGTAAGTACAAAGTTTGAATTTTTTCCTAACACAATAAAAATTTAATAACGAAAAATAATTTGCAAACCGGATCCGAAATTTTATAAAGAATATTCAGTTTTTTTTTTTCAACACTCAATTACAAAAGATAGACTTATAAAATGGTTTAAAATGAGGCAATGTCAGAGCAAGAAATTGCACTGTTTAGATAGAGATATAGTGAGAGGCGTTTGCGTTCCGGTGGATTTCTCGTTTACTGGAGCTGACCCTTAACAGTCGTATCTCATCATACTATTTGAGAAGAAAATTATTCATTTCAGCATTCCACTGTTGTAGAAGCCTGTGATTGTGCTTCTCTGCATAGGTAACTTTTTATTTCTTCTGCGACGGTGTTCATCTTGAGATCCCGATGAAGACTCTAATTTCTGATGAACCGTGGTGCATCCAACAATGCTCCGCAGAACCTTATTCTGAAATGTTTGTGTGATATTAACATTCGCCTTCATTGTAAATCCCCACAGATTTAATCCATAACTTCCCACTGATTTCAATATTTGACCGTAGAGAATCAGTTTCTTGCGTATATTTATTCTGATTCTGCCTACTAACCTCTTCCCAAATCGCATGTTTATTAGCGAATTTCCATAGGAAAAATGAGCTATTGCAGCGGCCCTTATGGTAAGACCCAAGATTTTGAGTAGCAAATGAGCACCGATGATGGTCCCCAGAACACTTTTTGGGGTGTCATTAAAAATCATATATATCCAAAAAATCCAACAATCAGAAGCACGTTTTTTTAATGGTTGCGTAGAAGTTGTCCATTTTATTTGTATTTTAAACTTTATGTTTAAAAAAAAAGTCAATTAAATAAAACGAAATAGTTAATTAGCTAACGTATTCCATTAGCTACACAGTCTGTTATGCATTACTCATCACGGACAAAATGCATGCAATGCAAATGGGTCACCAGAATGTTTGAATTAATTACTTGTGCCCCAAAAACTTTCGAGTTGACTGAACAAAAAGCTTTCCGCCGTTGTCAACCGACCGGCCTCGATCTAAAACAAAGCATTCGCTAATTCTTTCTTTATTTATCATGGCTTAGCTCATTTGTTAGGTTGGATTTCACTATGTCAGAGTTCGAGCAATTAGGTTAAATTACAGCTGATTCCACTCCCGCCCTTAAGGGCACAAATTGAGAACTGTATTACACGACACTTTACACTTGACTTTATTTCGTCGCTGTAATTAAATCAAATAGGTACTGTAAAAACGTCGGACAGAATCAGCTGATTTACTAATAGGAGCTTATTCTGCACAGCTGACGCTCAAAGAAAACCTTAAGTGTCTTAATTATTAAAGTTTCTATATTATGTTTACCAAGCCTTTAAATACAGAGTGTTTAAAAAGTTCCGGACCCCCTAATTAATTCTAAAAATAATAAAGATACAAAGTTGATATTTTAATCATGGACACAAATGATATGATTCTACATTTAAGGGTGGTTAAAAAATTATTCGCCATCTAGGATCCGCCATTTTGAATGTAACTTTTAATCTTTTAAACGGGAAGGTGGTCATGTGATAGATTATTTCCGAATACTTAAATATTCCAAGCGAATTCTAATTTCTTGCTATTTAAATGTAGATTTCCTGAGAATTATTATATATGATTTTGAAAATTTTACGCCTCTATTTTTTACGTGTTTTACAACGTAAGGTTGATGCTTCAGGAAGGGGAAAATACTTTAACAATTAATTAATAATTGTGCTTTCTAGTGTGTGTGACTCGCCTAGTTTGAGTCACCGTATGAAACACATTAACAAGTTAATAAAGTCACAAGACGGACCTTAGAAGGTAACTCATTGTACTATTCAATCGTGACTCGGCTCCGAAACAATGCATATCAAATTAATTTCTTATTGTATTTGACTTTGCCGTGGCCTCTGTTTTTAACTCAGCTCCGTTTAACAGGAGCAACATCATCATCTCTTGACTTACGGGATGACTCATTTGTCAGAAACAGCTGAGGCCTTTACTGTTGCTTCCCAAATGTATGGCATTAGGTTGGTTGGTTACTCCCAAATTGACTGTGTTGGTTGTATTTACTTTTGTTTACCATTTGTATATAAAGCCGTTACACAAAGAAGAAGGTAGAAATAAACGTGCAATGTAGGAAGAGGTTACTTTATCAGAATCAGAATAAATCCACACAAGAAACCGATTCTCTACGGGCAAATATTGAAATCAGTGGGAAGTTGTGGATTACATCTGTGGGGGTGTACGATGAAGGCGAATGTTAATATCACACATACATTTATTTCAGAAAGAGGTCCTGCGGAGCATTGTTGGATGCACCACGGTTCATCAGAAATTAGAGTCTTCATGGAGATCTAAAGACGAACACCGTCCCAGATGAAATCAAGAGGCGCGCAGAGAAGCCCAAACACAGACTTCTACAACAGAGGAATGCTGACATGAATTGTCTACTCAACTACTCTGTTGAGATAAGTTTGTTAAAAAGGACGAAGCCTTTAGAACTTTATTAAGGGTCGGCTCTAGCTGTCGCCCATGTTGGCTGACACTCCATAAGACCAATAATGTTAAATTAAAATAAAAATTTTTCCTTTATTTTTGATCGGATAATTATGAACGATATGTCATTTTAAAGCTATGCATGCAAATGGCTTTTCCAAAACTAAGAAAAACATTTTGTTTAATATTTATTAACAATTTAAAACATTGATTTTTAATATTTTTTTATGTTGTCACTATTAATTATAGCGAAAAACTACCAAGCCATCCGGATGAAGAATTTTGTCCCCAAGAGTTTGGTATTTTTTTTTAAACGCTATTTGAAAAATTGC
>JAGFPH010010219.1:22692-41491 GCA_018207615.1 Philaenus spumarius
TTACCCTTAAAAATTAAAAATTCCAAAAAATGAAAAAAAACGCCTGGAGATATTAGGGTTTAGTACCTACATACCAAATTTCATGAAAATCGGACTAATAGTGTACTCTCTGGTCGTGTATACACACAGACAGACTAACAGACAGACACCACTCTAAAAACACTTTTTTGGGTTCAGGGAGCACCAAAACAAAAAATTCCACTAAAAATATTTTTGGGTTCAGGGAGCACCAACACAGATAATTGCACTAAACAATTTTTTGGGGTTCTGGGAGCACCAAAACAGATAATTCAACTGAAAATTCAAATTCGAATATTTTTACGAAAACAATACTTTCTACATATACTACGTATAGGTTGGAGAAAGTAAAACAATTAAAAAGTAATATTTTGTCTTTATTTCAACGAACAAGCCTACAGTTTTATAAAATCATATGTAAATAATCCTTATAATTATTCACATTTACAGAGTTAAAATTCCCCTCAGCACAGTTAGGTAGGCCTAACTAAAGTTTGCTGTTATAAAATAGTATTTTTTTAAGTATTTCTGATGTATATCCAATTAATCTGCCTGTGATTTTTAACGAAGGCTTGCTAGTTATACATATTCAATACAACAGACGTTAAGACAAATATGATGAAGATCAACTGATTGGAAGTCATTTCTCAGTTGACTACGAATAAAATATTAATAAATTTACAATTAACACTCACTTTAAAATGAGCAGACTTACATGCGATTTAAGTTAAGCGCGGGCAATCTTTGCACGATTTGTTGAAATGAATCTCATCTGTGATACAGCTTGGGATGTAGACGGATCCGTGCTTTGATGGATATAAACAGATTTGTATGCATAGCTAACATGTGTTTGCATTCATCAAGTCTCGCCATCTATTGCCAATCGAAACAACTAACGCTTATCAAGGATCAGATTTACATGTATCCATTTTAAGTTCTGTCAATCGAGGCGCAGAAGTTTCAGTATAATATTGTTTCTATCTGGAAATAATTTACTTGATCCACATATAACACTAACTTTTAATTAAAACTATGTAAAACTGCACTTATTGTCTATGCATTATCCGTCAATAGAAAGCACATGAATGATCAAGGGGGCACTTCCACGTTAATATTGATAAAAATAAAAAATAAAAATATTTTACCTAATTTTGTTCCCTGCGATTTTCTGAACAATTTGATACATAATAAGTATACATAATATGCCTATAATTGGTTTATTTTATCTTAAAACTAAACGATTACACATATTTCAGACATACAGATGTATATTGTCCAAATAACTTAGTCTTTTTCTAGGCCGTTTTCCGAAAGTTTTGTTTTCACACGTTTTCATTTACCGTGACAGACATAACTCCAGTTGTATTTGAGATAGCCTCATAATTTTTTTATTTTTTATTTTTAAGAGGACATTTCATTGTACAACCTGTAGTATGGATATACATTAGTTAATACAATAAATATTTTAAGAAATGATTAAAAAAGATTTTACTAAAATGTTTTATAAAAAAAAAATAACATATTTTTTACAGAAATATTTTATATAATTTTTAATATCCATACTACAGGTTGTAGAATGGAATGCCCTTTTCAAAATAAAAAATTTGGAAAACGGTTGACCCTAAAGGCCATCCATTTAACTTCCCGCTAAGTTTAATTACAACAAACACTATTTTTGGAAATTTTGAACTGCCATAACTTTTGAATGAATCAACCGATTTTTATGCGATTTGCGGCAATCGATGCAGTTTTTTGAGTCCATTGAAAGAATAGACAACAAAAATTTTTCTGATGAAAAATTTCGGAGAAATTGAGAAAAAACGCTTTTTTTAATTTTCTTTTGTTCACGATATCTCACGAACGAATTAACCGATTTTGACCGGACTGGTAGCAATCGACGTCGCTTTTCAAGGTTAAAAGCTGATTAGATTTTGGAATTTATCGGTAAAGCCGTTTAAAAGTTATTCCAAAAAAACCTGATTTAAAAAAAATGTATTTCTTAGTTTTTTCGAAATTTCTCAGAACCTACCGGTCCGAATTAGTTGAAATTTTCAGGAAATCTAAGTTTGATGGAACTCTTTAGAACGCCGTTTGGTAGGATCCAATCGGTTAAGCCGTTCAAAAGTTATAAGCGGGTCACTTACTTACATACACACACCAACACACCCTCACACATACATACAGACAGGGTGACACCCTCTCGGGAGTGGTCAGGGAAGATTCCTAGGACCTCAAAACGTCGAGATCTGATAAATACTCCATTTTCGAAAAACGGGGTGAAACCAATAACTTCCCGATTTTAGAAAATTTTCAATTTTCTTAGCGGGAAGTTAAAAAAATATAAGGCTATCTCAAATACAACTTGAGTTATGTCTGCCACAGTGAAGCCTAGTTAAATCCGTAAAAATTTACGGATTTGAGGGATCAAAACTTATGGGAAAGTCACTATAACCAACACTCATATATAAAAAATAAAATAACTAGGTTTGCTTTAAAAATAAACAATTTTTTTTATGGTGGAGTGCCCCCTTAACTAAAATTTTAATTAAATACCCAATGAAACATTTTGATTCTTTACTTTATTGAGTAACATTAAGAGAATTAAGAGAGCAACGGTCATAAGACCATCTGCACAGTTGTTACAACATACTTTGACAACTGTACATACAAACAAAACAAATACTTATTAGCGAATTTCTAAAGGTAAAAATTTGCTATTGCAGTGACCCTTACAGTAAGAACTAAGGTCGGGAGTAGCAAACGAGCATCAATGGTCCCCAGAACACGGTTTTGTGTGTCATTAAAATTCATATACGTATATATGTGTTCGTTCGCACTCTAGCGGCCGCGTTTTAAGCCCGATTTGGTCCAAATTTGGTGCACGCGTCGGTTTTCTACGTCGCTCGGACGAGATCGTTAGCCAAAACGATCCAACAGCCGGAAGTACGTTTTTTGACCGGAAGTAACTATTTTATGAGATTTTTCCTATGAGAATGAGTTTTTTTAGAGTTGTTTTCTAAAAATATAAATTTATAATGTTGTTTTGCACATTTTGTATTTTAAGCGACTTTAGGGCTCGCTTGGTTCACAAAAATCGATCAAAACGTAAAATACCATAAAAGTAGTCTGTTCAAAACCACATTGTGGGTTTTACCACGGGGCATCTTTCTCATCCGAGGCCGAAGGACGAGTTTTTACGCTGCTATTGAAGCGAAGCTCATAACCCGAGGCCACAAAATCGAGGTGCAAACTCGCAAAGCGAGTTCTTCCACTGCGAGTGAAACGAAGGAGCGCGTGAGTCGAAGCTGGAGGCTTAGGCGCAAACTAATTCTACTAATATATTTCATACAAACAGGCAGCTATTCATCGCCATCGTGAGTGGTGTCGTGCCATCTCGTCCAGGTGCTATCTCGTCCAAGTGCCATCTCGTCCAAATTCCACGAACATAGGGCGGGGGTTAATTCTCTACCTGCCAACTAGTGCCATCTCGTCCAAAAACCGATGCTATTGTTTACTTGACAGGTCTACAAAAACTATTGGAACATTTAATTCTTTTTATTAAGGGTCTTTAAAACTTTCAAATTAAATGTTCCTTATGGGAATTTACATAAGGGTGAGGGTGCTAGGCGAGGGCGCACAACCACAGGCTACCTGCGTTGCGTTCCTCAACCTTTGTCAAGTTTTCACGTGGACGAGATGGCACTAATTAGTGTGTTTATTCAACTGTAAAACTGAGCTGGACGAGATGGCACTCTTTTCTAGGAAATTGAATGTTGGACGATATAGCACTTGGACGAGATGGCACTACATCTCGTTAGTAGACCTATTTCCCAAATTGTTGGTTGAAACCTTAGAATGTAGGTCTATAAACATAATTTTTGAATTATTTCAATTTACACAAGTAACACAAACTATACTTTAAAAATATTCATAATTAATTGTAAATGTAACCCAACAACCCAACAAACAAATTATGCACCAATTTTAATACACACAACAGAAACAAACCAAACAAAAGCAAAGAACTGAAGATAAATCTTAAATTTAATAATTAAGCTCATTTCAAAATCTACCTGTACAGACGGGCTTACCTGAGATATCCTGCAAGCCAAATATTTACCATTTAAATGCCTCAAATACTCATCCCTTGTTAATTCCGACAAATTAAACAACTTACTTTCGTTTCTCTCAAAATTTGACATACATCCACAAAGCGAAATGTTTTCAGTTTCGTCTACATTCCACAATGATCTGTTATATTTTTCAATACCGATTTTTATTCCTATAAAGCAATTAATTACCCTCGAAAATTTTTTTTAAACATTTGATTACACATTATCATAACTAGGGCTCTGCCCCTGGACGCTTAGCGTCCCAACCCCGCCTCGGCATTCGGTCTCAGATAGCTGCTTCGCTTCGCTCGCACTTGGAAAATTCTCTAAAGAATCTCGTTAATCTTTGGCTCGTTTGTACATAGGTTTGTAAAATTAAGAAACCAGGCTTAAATATATTAACAGTAATTACAAGATTAATTATAACCCCAAATGCATGCTTTAGAAACGTGAGAGGCTTTCATTACGATTTTAGTCCTAGTTCTGTTATATTCTGTCAACTAAAGTTTTGAAACCAGGCCTAAATATAGTAAAAACTATTTCAGGATTAACATAACCTCAATACTATGTTCCATGCCTATATTACAAGATTGACTATTAGAATTCATCCATCTTTGGCAAGTTTACCTTTTCTTTGACAAAATAAATTGTTAAATCAGGCCCAATTTATTCTAATTCCAACGTGCTAAAACAGTATAAATTAGATGTTTTGTTAACAGTAATTAAAAACTATCCAATGAACAGCTGATTTTGGATAATACTCAATCTCAGTTCTATTACTCTCTATTTCCAACATGCTACAACAGTATAAATGGCTTGTTTAAAAACAGCTGTTTTGATCGCTTTATTTACTATTTCGTTGTTACTTTGTAACGAACATGGCAACCCATAAGACCCTATGTTGAAATTTTTCAACTTTTATATTACATTTTCTAAAAAAATTGCGTTTTTACACTAAATACAACTATATGGGTGTACTTAAAAATCAAAACTACACCTAAATACAAAATTTCTTTGAATTCGTTAGAGCCGTTTTCGAGATCTGCGACAGATACAAAGATAGATACAAGAATTGCTCATTTAAAGTAATAGGATATTATCTCTAAAATACGTCCTGTATTTTAATTCAAAACAAAGCTCAAGCTGTAAGCCTCAGTTGATCGAATACACATTTGCCACCTATAAAGTCTTTCCATTTTAGTAATACGAACAGCTGACTCCGTCACTCAACTAACCTTACAGATCAAAACCGAAACCTTATTATTGGATGTGGTATGTAGGACTACCATAATATCATATAAACTTCATGAAGTTGGTGGGTTGAGGAATTATAGCGGTACTTAAGGAGATACAACGCTTACATTTATTTATTATAGCCATTATACAGTAGCTGCTCTTACGTAATACGCTTCCTACTTTGATCCAAACATTTTTTAAAATTTCCCATCTTCTACATTGTTTTGTTATGAGTAATCTTTTACATAAAAAAAAACTTTCATCAGTTTTACAAAAATATATCAAAATATGTTTATGTGTATGTAGATGGAATGTGAATCAGGAAAATGGTTAATTTATAACTAACTAGCTGACCCGTACGGCGTTGCCCGTGATGGTTGGTATTTTCAGTCTTTTTAACGTAATTGTATTCTTTTTAAGTGTTCAGTCAGTGAGTGGTATTTGGCTTATATATATATATATATATAGATCTTAAATAATAAAAGCACTATTGTCATAATAATAAAATATCTGAAATTATGATTTTAGTAACTTTGATCCCCCCCAAACCCCTCCAAAAATTTCGAAATGTTTCATACCCTTTCTTAGTGATCACCTATGGCCCTAGAGGAAGCTACATACCAAATTTCATTCCAATCCATTCGGTTGTTTTGAAGAAGTCGTTTTTTAATAATTTTAATCCCCCCCAAACCCCCCTAAAATTTCGAATTTTTTCAAAATCTTTCTTAGTAAGCACCAATGGCCCTAGAGGAAGCTACATACCAAATTTCATTCCAAACCATTCGGTAGTTTTAAAGAAATCGTGATTTAATAACTTTGATCCCCCAAACCCCCCTAAAATTTCGAATTTTTTCAAACCCTTTCTTGGTGAGCACCTATGGCCCTAGAGGAAGCTACATATCAAATTTCATTCAAATCCGTTCGGTAGTTTTGAAGAAGTCTTTTTTTAATAACTTTGATCCCCCCCAAACCCCCCCAAAATTTTGAATTTTTTCAAACTCTTTCTTCGTGAGCACCTATGGCCCTAGAGGAAGCTACATACCAAATTTCATTCAAATCCATTCGGTAATTTTGTAGAAGTCATTTTTTAATAACTTTGATCCCCCCCAAACCCCCCCTAAAATTTCGAATTTTTTCAAACCCTTTCTTAGTGAGCGCCTACGGTCCTAGAGGAAGCTACATACCAAATTTAATTCCAATCCGTTCAGTAGTTTTTGAGAAATCGTGATGAGTGAGTCAGTGAGTCAGTGAGTCAATGAGTCAGTGAGTCAGTGAGTCAGTGTGTTTTGGCTTTTATATATACAGATAATTTATTTGGCGTCTTGATTCTAACTCAAGATATATATAGTATCAACCGTAAAAAAATCTCATTCAGGTTAATTAGATACACATCAGAAATTCATAATTTAAAAAATACTATTTACAAAAAACAAACTTTATCTAGGCCTACCTAACTATGCTGACGTGAATTTTTAACTCGGCAAATGTGTACAGTTAAGGATTATAAAACTGTAGGCATATTTGTTAAAATTTTATTTACATACGTTATTATATATTTATAGCAACATAAAAAGTATTATCTTTTAATACATTTTTATTTGATATTGATAGATCAAATGATTTAGAAGTTATTAATATTATAACGAAGAAATTATTAATCGAATATGTTTATAATGTTATACGAAGATGAACGATTTCTTTCCGAAGATGAACGAATAGATATGTTTTCTTTAAATTTGTATACACGAATTTATTGATGATAAAAGGTTGTATCTATATACAGTTTATAACTTCAAAGCAAATAATATAACGTATTTAGCCTACATTAGTTCTAAAACTCATATTTAAAAAAATCTACTTCATAAGAAATTATAATGATTGTAGTTGTAAACATAACCCCAAAGTATAATCTGCGCTGCGTTTTATTTAAATATTACACATGATGGATGAAATCAGCTGTTATATTGGATTGTACACGTACACCCGCCTTTATAGGAGTTGGTAATAAGCTAGTAACATAATCAGTAGGATAAATTAAAGTTACATCATTTTATCTTTCATCTACGACCATTGCAATAAACACCAATAACGCTATTACAAGTAACATCAGAAAGAGGTACATTACAAACCAAAAGCCAACCCGATTAGGTAATGATATCATTACCTAACAGGAGTCACTTTACATAATAGGCTCTAGACCAATGAGAGCTCGTCATTTGACGGAAGTAGAGTTGTAATAAAAATAACGCTATTCGTACATCAGCTGATTGTACCCATACGTTCCGGATGTTAGTGTGTTATTGTAACTAACCTCAAACGTGAGTTGACGCATTCCGCAAACATGAGTGATAGTGATGAATTTTGTTTAACTCCAGAGGAAATTAATAAAAAAGCAAATTCGGCTCTGAACAATTTGTTGCCAGAAAAATCTAAATTTCGTTATGAAAAGGTTTATAACCAGTTTATGGAGTGGAAAACTAGAAATGGTGTTAGTTCGTTTTCCGAGAATGTTTTCATTGCGTATTTTGAGGAATTGGCCCAAGATAAGAAACCTAGTTCGCTTTGGTCTATTTATTCAATGATTAAATCTACAATCAACATCAAACATCAAATAGCCTGTATATGTTTGGTCGTAGATAAAGTAGTGCACGCAACGATTGTATTCAGCCTTTAAGCCACTCGTGAGGTATTTAGAACACTCGCTTGGCTCGTGTTCCAACTTACATCTCACTCGTGGCTTAAAGGCCTTCATAATACAATCGTTGCGTAAACTACTATTACTTTCTCACTATACTATAGTGTAAAGATATAGTGACCGCAAAAAAATCGATGTTGAGATTTTTGTGGAAATATCCGTTTTGGGACCCTCTGAGTCCATAAAAGTGGTTTTTACAAAATGTCTGTCTGTATACAAAGCTAGACCGAAAACTATTCGATCGATTTCAAACAAATTTCCACCAGACATGTCAAGTAGGCCTGTACAGATGCACTAAAAACGGTTTTGCCAAATTTTGAAAAACAACCCCCTTTTTAGCAAAAAAAACACCTAAAAAAATCAGTTATTATTTTTTTATAAAAAAGCCGCTCTAACGATTCTGATAAAATTTAGCTTATTTGTATCCTTTAATTTTAATGTACCCTACCATATACAAAAAAACCGCTTCTTTCTGAAAATTCTCGTTTAGCTAATAATAATAATAATAATAATAATAATAACTGACTTTTTGGGGTTTTTTTGGCCATAAAGGTGGTTGTTTTACAAAACCTTTTATCGTGCATCTATACAGGCCTAATTGACGTGTTTGATGCATATTTGTTCGAAATCAATGGAATAGTTTTCTCTCTAGATAATAATAATAATATTTATTAGTTAATCTCCTACTTTAATAAATCACCCCTCCTACCCCTCCTACAATTATGAAGTCACAGTGAATCTGTTTAATAATTTAAATATGTTTGTGAGAAAGTATGTGCCAGTTCCTGGCAGCGTTTATTTGTTATATTTCTAATCTGAAGTTTTCTTTAACCAAGGCTTAACACTCAAAGGTTAGAACAACATAGTAGCATGCAACATTGTTGAATCCCACTTCTGACACCATATTTTCTTCTTTTGTATCGTTATTTATTGCTTTATGAGATTACTAACTGAATAAGAATATATTATTAAAGTTCAGTTACTACTTAATAACAGCTAAGTGTTATCTCCATAAAATAGTCTTAAACGGGATGTTCTAGTTTGAAAACTAACGTCATGCCAAAACAGACATTACTGGAGGACTGAACGCAATTTCCGGAGATCCAAGGAACGTCAACGCAGTACTTAATTTAGGTCGGACATTATTAAATTAGCCGGAACCAAAGTTAGTTTCAAAGTCGAAAGTACAAGCTTTTTAAAGAAACTTTGTAAATGTTTAACTTTGCACAGGCTTTACTTCAATTTAAAGATTAAGAGAATTTAAGCAGATCGTTTGAAAATTTTGAAAACCCTTTAGATTTATTAAATTTATTGGACCGAAAAAAGAGGAGGTTTTCATGCACTGTTCAAAATTAATTAATAGCACATTTGAAAAATTTTCCAAATAATAGTATTTAAATAAAACAGAATTTGGTTAAGTACAAACATGAACCTCATATCTCCATTATATACATTAATACCTTTTTTGGTTTTAACATAATGCCTTTTATTTATCCATCTATATATGACGTGTAGTGGGTAAAAGTTAAAAATATTTTTCAAGAAGTTAAACAACAACAGTTAATTATTAATTTCGACGTAAAAAAACAAGAACAGTTAGATTGTAATATTATCTTAACAATAACCTACAAACGTGGAGTAATAAAATACCTTGGATGTAAATATGAGTTAAGCTTAAAGTATCAGATAAATTAAAAATGCAAACTAGCTACTTTATTTTATATTTGAATTCTCAAACGTAAATAATACTTTACACATCATTACTTACAAAATTAGATTACTAGTATTTGCAAACAGTCATGCAGGTTGGTATTGTACGTAAACTCTATTATAATAATCAAGTACTATACTGTAAAAGCGAGTGTACGTTTGTAATACGTACGTAACATTATAATATAACAGCTGAGTTCACCCATCTAATACTAAAACCAACCTAGCAAAGATTATACTTTGGGGTTATGTTTACAACTTCAATCAATATAAGACTTGTGAAGTTCTTGAAACATTAGTTAACTAATAACTAATGTATTCTATAAAACGTTATAAGATTTGCTTTGAGGTTTTAAAATGAATATAAATACAACATCTTATCATCAATATATTTGTAATACAAATTTAAATAAACGGTATCAGTTAACTGACACAAACTTTCTCCCAACTTACTGTAGTCAAAATAATATTGTTTTTAATCATTTTATTTACTACTTTTTAGAACAAAACAAAAAAATAATATTGTACCTACGTCAATCGTATAAAAAAATTATTTTCCCAGGCGGGATTCGATCACGCGACCTTTGAATTACTGGCCGTGCTCGCTACCGTGGTGCTACCCCGTGCGGCCGCTGCCGCGGTGCTAGATTGACAACACAAACTTGTTTATTTTTAAACATTTCCCCATAATTATAAAACGCCGAAGTTTTGATAAAAGCGGGTGGTGTCATTTTGTTTGGCATCTTAAGCACTATAAATACTGAAAATTTGATCAAAATCGTTAGAGCCGTTTTTGAGAAATTTGCATTTTTGTCGTTTTTTATGTGTTTTTAGGGGTAAATTACCCTTAAAAATTCAAAATTCCAAAAAATTAAAAAAAAAACGCCTGGAGATATTAGGGTTTAGTACCTACATACCAAATTTCATGAAAATCGGACCAATAGTGTCCTCTCTGGTCGTGTATACATACAGACAGACTGACAGACAGACACCACTCTAAAAACACTTTTTTTTGTTCAGGGAGCACCAAAACAAAAAATTCCACTAAAAATATTTTCGGGTTCAGGGAGCACCAACACAGTTAATTGCACTAAACAATTTTTTGGGGTTCTGGGAGCACCAAAACAGATAATTCAAGGGTGGAGAAAGTAAAAAGATACCTATTTGTTTAATTTCGGAAACATTCGTACATCTAAACAGCTGATTTCACCCATCATCTGTAACACTTAAACAAACCCAGTGTAGATTATAGTTTGAGGTTATATTTCCAACTTCAATGGTTATAATTTCTTGTGAAGTTGATTTTTTTAAGTATGAGTTATAGAACTAATGTATGCTATAATATACTTTATAATATTTGCGTTATTTCAGTGGTTTATCCTTATTTCTTGTGTATTTTATAAGTATGTCATCCACCATTTAACTCCTGTGTCCGTTCTCCACGGCTATGCACTTTATGGTATTCAATTCATCATGGAAATATTCCTTACCGAGTGGTATTGATATTAATCCATGTATAATACTATTGAAAGCAGCCAACTTTTTGCACAATTGGATAGTGGGATTCCGCATGAATCGTGGAAACAGTAGTTTTGGGTTTTCTGTATTGGAGTACGTCTGTTCTGGTCTATAAAATTCAACATTCCCTCCGACTCCAATTCGATGGTGAACTGTATTTGACTGTGGATATGGTTCATGTATGTTTTCAGATTTTCGATCTGCCTAAACGTTTTATTGAATATAACAAACGTGCCGTCAACATACCGGGAGTAACTTATTATGTTACTATAGAATTTATTATAGTTTGTTGTTTGTAGGCCTGAGTAGTTTCTTCTGTAGAATGAAGTAAAGAAAATCAATCGCAAAAAATATAAATTTTCAACGACTTCTAACCTCTAAATAAGTTAGTCTAAGTTAAACATTAAAATAGCTTAATGTTAAATAGGGCAGTTTTTTGTTTAATTTTAATACATAAGACATTTCTTAAATATTATTACATTTAGAAATAGTTTTAGGCCACCTACAAACCTTATTTAAAAAAAAAGTTAATTTTAAACTAAAAAGATATTACATTATATTTCGATTATTTTGGTAATGAGTATATTAGTCTATGTTGAGATCGTTTAAGTATTGTATTATTATTATTATTGTTATTATTGTTACTATCTAATTATGTATTTATGTGTAATTCCCAAGAGTTTTAATTAAGTACAAACATTATTATTCTTTCTCTGCTTAGTTACATTTGAATACGTGTTTTGCTTTATAATAACTTCAACCTGAAAAAGAATTTACCACAAAATCACGTAAAACATTCGCCTTAAATCAAAGTTTAATAATTATATAATAATTTCAACTCATGTTAATTTGTTTGATGTTTTTGTAATATTCGTAAATACAATCTTTGGATGAGTTAAAGTAAATAGTTTCCAGAATGCCCACGCTACCATAATGTATGATTAACAGTAGTTTTCTAATGTTTTTTTTTGCAGTTTGCTCATTGCGAACTGTGTTACAGAATTGTAAACTAACTGCGTAACATATTAACAGAAATGTACAATACGTAGTACAGTTATAGTTTGATTAGTTTAGCATGTGCATCTCTGAGGATGAAGACATTGTCGTTGAAACGCGTTTGAGTAAATACAAATATCAGTTGTAACATATTGTGGTCAAGTTTTATTCGATTAATAAGTTTTAAAATGATACACATTGAACAAGATAAACGCGATTTAACATTTTGTCGGCTCGTATCGCGCATTTGACTTAAACTCGAACTTCACTTTAAAACTTTTTAACTTTAATTGAATGTCAATAAACATTTATAGAAACCATTTTTAAGTAGCTTAATTTTTTCTTTAAAAAATCTCATAACTTGGAAGGTATTTACTGTGGTAAAGATGATAAAACAAAAAGAAAATAAATAGATTAATAATTTAAATGCAATAATGTAACACATTTGAAAAATATAAACTGTAAATAAATGCAGTACGGAAAAACTAATTTATCTGAGTTTTATGTGCACTTGAAAAACTTTGAAGAACCAGGAATACATCCCTTGACCTTTGCTCCTAACTTTATCTGTATACGTAACAGACGAGCACCACTTTTCATGTACTGATAGGATAACAATACCTCCCTCATTTTTTTCCTGATATTTGTTGTGATAGCACTCAGTTTTGAATTTTAACAAATGAATCGCTCGAATGAAGACAAGGTTGAAATTGTATTTCACGGAAAAGAACCAGCTTTGGTGATATAATAAAAAAGTAATTTTCCAGAACTTTGATTGTCCGTTACTCTGAAACGAAGTAAGATATTAAGCTCTGGTTTGCCCCATTCCGCTTCTCCCTTAATAAACGTTTTAATTGTGCATTACATGGCCTAACTTTATATTTGAAATTAGATAATCCCCCTTACCCTCCTAAGCCCCCAAAATCATAGACGGTCAGATATGTTAACAAATTTCACCATTTACGCATCTCACAAGCTATATTCAAAGTTCTGTTAATTTAATTTCAGTAACAAAAAAAATGTTGGGATTAAAAGGTCTTTATGTATTTGCACTCTAACGGCAGAATTTTGGGTATGAATTGTTTAAAATTTAGAAATCGTTAGGTGTAACCAAAAAAAGCTAACTACCGGAAACACGTTTTTTTGCCCAGAAATATTATTTTCAGATCTTTTTTACAATAATGAAACTTTTTGGGGTTTCATCTATAACAATTAATAAAGGAGATTATTATACACTTTTTTTTTTGACATGACCTCATAGCTCGTCTGGTTTCCAAAAAAATTGTCTCAACGTAAAATACCATTTAAAGTACCCGGTTCAAATCCACGCGGGGGCTTCTGATACGAGGGTGACGGCGGGAATGCAATATCCATAGTCAGTGACCACATGGTCGAGTTTTTCATCTGAAACGCATAAACCGGGGCTGGCGGCCGAGGTGCGAACAAATTCAAAATAATATATTTCGTAAGCGGAGGTATATATATCTATGCGGCATCTTAGTGAGTAAATCAATTTCCCAAATAGTTGGTTGAATCCCTAAATCCTAATATAAACCTAATTTTGGAAATACGCTCAACTCAAGTCATCGGTTCTGTTGCGTGACCGAATTCTTATTGAATATGTTTAATAATGTAAATAAATGGGACGACATTAAGGTCGGACAAACACGACCACACCGTGCCCGCACCGCACCACGGCCTAATATTGGCCAACACACGGCGGGGGAATAATCTAATGGAAACGTATGGAATAGTACTACTAAAAACTTACCGTCCAATAGTCAAATTGCAGCGTCCGTTTCGGCTATTCAGCCATTATCAAGTTTAGGGCAATGTCCTTAATATAATTAATTTATAATAATTAATTATAAAAATAAAAACACAAATCATGAAACACACTGACACACACGATTGTACAGTTACACGTTCGCACATTTTTTTATATATACATCTAGTGGGCCCACTGTCTAACTTACTGCTCGTATGGAATAGTCCTAACATCACCGCACTGGGGGCGCGCCGTGCCAGTTAAGTTTTGTTTACTTTTTCACGTTGACGGTGCGGCCATGGTACGGATCCCGAAAGACTCGTCGAAGAAATTCTAAAGTTTCCCGTTATTTACGATCAAACCAACGAGACATATAGACGCGTGGACTACAAGGAGCAGATTTGGAAAACTATCCAAGTTACAAGTTATAGGTAAATAATTACTCGATTAGTCACTGTCCAACACACGGCCGTGCTACGGTAAAGTATGGTCTCACTGAGAACGAGCCGAGAAACGGCCAACACTATAGGCCGTGCGGGCACTGTGTGGTCATGTGTCCCGACCTTTACTCGTAAGCAATTTTATTTATACAAACTAGTAAGACCCCGTGAACAATCACAGGCTGATTAATTATAAACACATATGAAATACACAATTTTAAAAACAAACTATTTACAAACAACATTAAGGCCTACTTATCTAGACCTACATAAACATAATCCCAAACTATAATCTACATTGGGTTTGTTTAAGTATTACTGCAGATGACGGGTGAAATAAGCTGTTAAACGAATAGGCATGAAAATTTCTACTTTAAATTTGTATAAACAAATATATTGATGATTAAAGGTTGTGTTTATATATAGTTTATAGCCTTAAAGCAAATATTATAACGTGAATTATAGCCTTCATTAGTTCTATAACTCATATTAAATAAACGGTACCAGGAACTGGCACATACTTTCTCACAAACATATTTAAATTATTAAACGTCACGGTGACTTGTAGGGTGGGGTAGGAGAGGTGATTTTGTATTAAAGTTGTTTTCCCATAAAAATCCATAAAATAACGGAAAAACCAACTTTTCTCAAAAACGGCTCGAACGATTTTGATTAAAATTTTACAGTTTATAGTACTAAAGGTCCCTAATAAACTATAAAATTTTAATCAAAATCGTTAGAGCCGTTTTTGAGAAAAATGGATTTTCCGTTATTTTAAGGGTTTTTATGGGAAAATTACCCTTAAAAATTAAAAATTCACAAAAATGAAAAAAACGCCTGGAGATACCGTGGATTAGTACCTCCATACCAAATTTCATCAAAATCGGAAGACTGGTTTAGGCTCTAGGTCTGATAACATCCACACAGACACACACACAGACATCACTCCGAAAACCACTTTTTTAGGTTCAGGGGGACCCAAAACGGATATTTCCACCAAAAACTCAAACTCGAAAATTTTGACGAAAACAATACTTTCTCCATATACTATGGTATAGGGGGAGAAAGTAAAAAATCAACTTCACAAGAAATTATAACGCTTGAAGTTGTAAACATAACCCCAAATTATAATCTACACTGGGTTTACAGATGATGGGTGAAATCAGCTGTTATATTATATGTTAGTCACGGTACGTACGTACGCTCGTACACCCGCTTTTATAGGAGTTGAATTATAAAAGGAAACTAAATACAAAGCAAGTAAACGAAAAAGAAAGAATAAAGTGCTTAGTTTTTAAAACTCGAGTATAAAGTAACCAAACAATTTAATATCCTTTTTGTTATTTCAAAAGAACATTTATTTACAGCTGAGGTTTAATCTGCTTTTCCTTTTGACTGAAATAAATTCGAAACATGCACGCCTCCACCACAATGTAAAATTACAAGGAGATATGTTGTGCAGCAGGTTTGATTATCATTGAAAACAACTCATGCGCATTATGTTATAAAGTACGTTGTGGTAGATATCTTACAACTTTGAATTATATTGCATCTACATCATATACATGTGCAGCGTTCGTATACATTTTTGTACAAATAACTTTAATTTCTTCTTTTTTTATTATTTTGCACTGAGTTACCAATTTTACATAGCACTTATTAATAAAATCGAGTATACCACTTGTCTCAAACGTATATGAATGGCTTTATACTCTTGCAACCATTGCGGATTACACAACAAAACTTGTTACATCATTTCTCTACGAAAAAAAAACTAATTTTTGAAGCAATTATTTTTTTAGCAACATAGGAGGGTGGTGTCTCTACAGCGCCAAGTCTCCACAGCGAAGGGGGCCAATTAGTCTCCTCAGCGCCGAGGCCATAAATTATCAAAGGGTCTCAAAGTGATGTAGAAGTGACGAGGGTTAATATATTCAATGCCGGGCTCAATGAGTTTAATCGGTGAAGGAGTAAATATTTGTCGTATTTTTATTAAACTAAACATACAATGTTACTTTAGAATTCGAGGAGTATTAGGTTAGGTTATGTTAGGTTAGGTAATGTCTGCAATGAAATGTATGCAAAATTTGATTCATACCAGTGCTGATCATCTACTATGCTCAGTTGGGCACACGGCATTACCACTGTTCTTTGCTTTTGTGAATTCCAATTCGGATGTCAAAACTGTCAAGTCAGATTATGCCAGGTAGCACGCTCGGTGCTGTGGAGACGCGGCTCTCTGGAGACTCGGCGCTCTGGAGACGGATTCCCTTTGGAGGACGGCCCGCAGGGAGTCGGAGGAAAATCTTAAATAGGTGCATAGGTCGTTGTACTGTTTGTGGACCTGGAAATTGTGGATGATTATTAGCCGGACTGGACATCACCTGGACATTCAATGGCAGCTGGAGGATCTGCCATAAGTTCCATAATGGCTCAGGCTTGAGACTTAGAGCGCTATATTCGTCCGAATTACCAATTAGTTATAAGTGTGCCAGGAATAAAGAGGACACTCCCATCACCTGTAGACAAGATAGTATAGTAGTGGACACCCCTATTTGATGGGCCCTAAAGGGCCTCGGTAAATGGGAGTCTTATCTATGAACTCAATCAATGAAAAAAAAAAGGTCTAGTTGTACATCAAATTAAAGGTATATCTTAGGAGAACGCAACGCCGCAAATCAGATACACAAAATGGCGACCGTTTAAAGTTGCAATATTGGGCTTTATGAAAATGGTTTAGTTTTACTTATTGGTAAAAGGTTTAAAAGCTAAACTCCGATAATTCGCACCAGGCGTAGAACCAGTTTTTGTGGATAGTGAGTGACTTATCACCTTCAGTAGGAACGGTATGCGAGGAGGATGAGGAACAATTTTTATTTTACTACATATGTTAAAAATTACAATTAGCAATAAACTCTTATAAGAGTTTACTATTTTTTTAAATAAATGCTCAATCTGTTTTCCTTCTGCAGTTTGGCAGTGAGCTAGGCTGGTGTGGTAGCCATTCGAAACGCTCTGTAGCATCTCAGCAGGTATTTCTGTAATATTGTAATTCGGTAATGCTGTAAAAGTTACACTACCCCTAAACGATTACAGCTTTGTAACATAACACCTCTAAACACAGGGCAAAAGAATATGGCTGAATACTGAAATCGAAGAGGGTGAAGCTGCGATTACACCGGAGTTGTCAACAAGTTGAGGCAACTTGTTGCCAGTTTTAAGAAAATGTTGACAACTTTTGGTCCACAAAAATTTCGTTTCCCGTCGGTTTTCGGTAAAGATCAAAGAAAGTTGACAACAAAATGTTGTAAACATGTTGACCCACGCTAACAGACGAGCAACTTGTTGACAACTTTCCCCACTCCTCCCTTAATGAACATGAGCTTTAAATTTTACTGAGTGTTTGTAAATGGGGTTGATTGTTCTTTGAGAAAGGGAAATTTTCCCTGCTTCCAGCTTTCTTGATTATGTTTTTGTTCGTTGAGAAGTAGTTATACAATTCTACACAGTCGATTTTGTAGTTGTACAGGATTGTAAACTTTCAACCACCCAAAGTTGGTGTTCGAATTGTCTCCACAAAATGCCGCACATTTATTTTTGCCGCAATCAAACGCGTCAATAGTATCCAAATAAAATGTAGAATTTTTTTCACATGTTTCATTCTATCGCGTCGCATTTCGTACAATCAAACGAACTAAACAAAATATATGAAATTTCATAAAACTGAATTCCGGAACTTTTAAGAAACAACTTTTCGGGACGCGGAATGTTACGACCAAAAAGGGACAATCGCAGTTTTCTGGGACGTTTGGTCACCCTAAGTCAAGGCCAAGCCCGTAGATAGCACCTGTGTTTGTGTAGGTGAAGTAAATTATTTTGTTGTCAACTTGTTGCCATCCTGTGTGTCCACTTGTTGTCAATATGTTGACAACATTTTGGCAATAAATTTTGGTGTCAACATTTGGTGTAAACGCGGCTTTAGGCACAAGGCCTTTCACAACCCAAAGTCACGCGGTTGGTACAGTCTCGCCGATAAACTTTCTAGTGGTCGTAAAATTTACGAATGGTTCATGTTTAAATGTTTTAATTGACGTTACTTTCCAACCTTATTTTAAGTTTTCTTTTGAATGTTTTAGTAGTTCTTCAGAACAAATAACATGAACTAATGAACGAACAATTAAAGATTAATTATTTTGCTTTAAATTAAGGAGTTTACTAGCCGTAGCTTAGATTTTGTATTTCTCTAGTGAACAATAAACGAAGGGTCCAGGGAAAGAACATGTTCAGTCACATTTTCAATATTTTA
>JAGFPH010010220.1:0-11760 GCA_018207615.1 Philaenus spumarius
GTCTGGACCAAATCGAATCTTAGATTGCGAACATATATAGGCTATATATAGCCTATACAATTTTAATGACACCCCAAAACGAGTTCTGGGGATCATGATTGGTACTCATTGACCTCTGCTGACCTTAGTTTTCACCATAAGAGACACTGCAATAGCTACACTTTCCTATGGAAATTCACTAATAAAAATATGAAATGTTTATTGCACTACCATGTCATACAAATTTCACCTTAGGCCCTCTTCACACTATGCAATTTCGAGTCGACGTGACGGATACTCGAGTAGTATTGTCAGTTTGAATTGCTTGTGAGTATAATTCCCACTCGTGATTTAGTACTACACACTGCGATCCAGTCTGTCAGTTTGCTTCTAGCCATGGTGAACCTCGTTCTAACCATCCTGTTTTGGCTTCTAACCGATTTTTTCATCATATCAAGTGTCGATTCGTCAAGTGATGATGATGTCATTATCATCTATTATTATTATAACCACTATCTTACTTCTTACTTCTTCTTTCAAGCTTCCGGCTTCAGGTAATGCCGACGACTCGGTGTCCGTGGTAAACCGCAGCTGCCAATGCCCAGTACTCTTTCTTTTACAGTATAACTTTCATGGGGTTTGGAATGTCTTTTAGTGCTGTTAGAAGGGCCGTCCTGGCTGTGTTTTCGTTCGAGCATTCGAGTAGTATATGCTTCAGCGTTTCCTCCTCCATTCCACAGTTATTGCAGGTTTCGGAATCGACTAGTCGGAATCTTTTCAGATAGCTGTTTGTAATGATATGGCCGACTCTAGCTCTCGTAATGAAGGTCGCAATGTGGCGACTGACACCTCTGTACCAGTTTGCAGGCGTCGGAGCTTTTTGAATTTTGAATAACGATCTTCCGACAGATCGGTGCTCCATCTCTGTATCCATTCATCTGTTATTGATTTGCAGATTATATTTTTGCATTTTTAGTGATAGTTTTGGTGGCATGACGGGGCCCATTTTTGTGGCACGTTTTGCTATTTTGTCTGCCTGCTCGTTGCCGCTTATTCCGCAATGAGATGGAACCCACTGGAAGACGATATTTTTTCCTTTTTTCTTCAGAGCATGGAGTATAGTTTTCATTTCAGATATTCGGAAGTAATAGTCACTGGGTGAATTCATTTGTAAGCCTTCAAGGGCCGATCTAGAGTCGGTGAGTATGCAAATGTCTTGATATGGTGTGCTAATGCAGCTCGTTAGGGCTGCATTGATGGCCAATATCTCAGCATCCATGCTTGACGCAGATAATCCTGGTATGTAGTAGCACTCGCCTGTTTGTTCGTTGAAGAAGCCTGCGCCGGAATTGCCGTTTTCCAGATCCACCGAACCGTCTGTATAAATTTTCACGTAATCTTTGTAGTTCTCGTCGATCATTGTCAAAGCTTCATCTCAAAGGGAATCCAGGTTATTGGTTTCGGTGTTGCTTTTGGTATTGCCAGATGGTAAAGTTGTGCATATCGAGATTTCGTTTTCTTCCCAAGGTGAAATGTCAGAAACCGTCGGGATCCGTTGCGGTTCTATGGGTTCTAAGAGATCGTTTAATGCTTCGATTTGGAATGTAAATGACTGTCTGGTTTTGGTAGGTGCCAACATTGTTAAGGGATGATCAATTGGAAGGCTCTTGATTTTTATCCATTTTATCATCGAAAGCTTCTTAATAGCCAGGTCTAATGGTTCTATATGTGATTCTATTTCCATCGCTGAAATAGGAGATGTGCTTGGACAACCCAATATGACTCTAAGTGCGGCAGATTGAATTCGTTGCAGCTTTTTGATATGTGTATTTGCTGCGGCTCCCCAAACTTCTGCGCAGTATAGCATCTTTGATCTTATGAAAGACGTATAAAACATTTTGAGGGTTGACGTATCAGCTCCCCAATTCTTATTTGCTACTGCTTTTATGGTATTAAGCCTCTTGCTGCATTGGTTTTTGACCACGTCTACGTGTGGGCTGAATAGTAGTTTCTGGTCCAAATAAATTCCTAGCAGTTTTGGACATTTGTTGACTTTTAGCTCTTGGGTTCCAATAAAGAGACTGGGTTGGTAGTCTTTGAGTGTATTTCGCCTGGTAAAAAACGCGCATTCTGTTTTCGATGTCGATTTCTGTTTCACTCAGATGATGCTTCTTTGTTTGTACCGTGAGCTGACTGATAGTCATTCCGAAGTTTTAGTTTTGCGTAAGATCTTGTTTTTCTTAGTTTAGGTATGTAATTATTTTATTTTTGATAACAATAAGTATTGCTTTTATGTCAAAGTACGAGTAACTATGGTCTTCGTCAATTAAATGACGCGCATAGTTGGATTTGTTACCCGAACAGTCTTTTTGGCAGGTGTTCTTTTAAAACAAACCTTGAAAGCTCTTCCGTTTGGCCTATATAAAACTTGTCACACCTATCATACATTAGTTTATAGACACTTGTAAACACTATAAGATTAGTTACACTTTTTATTTTCAGATGACTGATGGGCAGTGGAAAGGTCCTTCAGCAGGAGGTTGCCGCAATCATCCTTCAACATATCCTAACAACCCAAAGTACCAGCTAGTGTTGGACTCTATTGATAATAACAACCAAGTAGTTATAGATCTTAAAGGTCCCAAACAGTATCAGATGGGGATAGAAGTTACCATAGTCTCTTTGGTGGATGCAAGTATCACTGCGCCGTTCAAAACTAAATCTTCAGGACCTTATAGGTAAATTTTGTTTCATAATTGTGGTATCAAAAGAAGTCATCTGATATATTTTTTCTTAACTATTTTGACAGATCCAGAAGAAAATTTATTTTATCATAAATTATGTTGTTAAAAAATGTTAGGTCTGACACTCCCGTCTGTTGATATCATAGACAAACCATATTTAGTTTTATAAGGGGATTTATTGTAGACGTAATATTTTATTTTTTCAGACACTCACAAGAGCGATTACCTGAGTAGGATTTGCATCTAATGACATTTTAGCTAAATTTATTTCTATTTTTGCTACTTTCACTTTGAAACTCAGCTTCAACAAAGCTCTCGTGAACGCATAAGAACCTTTCGGTATTAACAAAGCTGTTGACATTGGTAAGCCAGTTTTTAACCTTCTAGATTCTAGACAGTAATCTCTGAGCTGGAGTTGTGTTAAAAACTGCAAGGATTGGATCTTTCTTAGAATGTTCACACTTTATAAGAGTATTCTTGAAGATCTTTACTGCAGAGAAGATGTTGATTGTTGAAATTCCCAGGTTGTTGCAAGTGAGAGAATCCGGCATTTATGAAATGACGAAAATTATTTACAATTAAAACATTTATTATTCCATACCAAACAAACAGTCTTTCAAAGCTTTAATCTAAGCGAACTGCCTTTCAAACTTTGCCTTGAGGTCTAAAGAAGAATTCAAAATTTCCATTTCCCAAAAATCTGAAAAATAATCTACTAGTATCAAAAAGTTCAGAACTTACGATATAACCAGCTGTGTCTGCGATTTCATACACACAATCATGTATTATCTTCGCATCCTTCTAAAATTGTATACGTCTTCACCGTGGCAATAAATTAAAGTATATTGCAGGGCATCATAAGCCCGGTGTGTTTCAAAAGTGCGTTGTAGGCGATCATCGTGAGCACGCAATACAATGTCACATCTATTGAAGATCAACTAAGTCCACTACAACTTCACTGCAAAGTACCTTCCACGATGTTCTGCTTCAATTTTGCCCCGATGACTTCCAGGCGCGTTTATGCAATGTTGATACATACTGCCCGTTTGGGTTTTGCATACACAGTGCCGTTAGTTACAACTGTAAAGCATTCCCTGTGACTGAGCTCATAAGAGGATTACCTTGCATAAAGTTCTGTTACATTAAACCTTCAATCAAAGTATGACTGTCCAGATTAAATGAAACACCATTTGACATAAAACAAATTTCATGATTCAGAAAGAATTTATTTATATATAAAAAAAGTTTTCATGAAAAGTTTCTCTTCAGCAAAAATGTACAAGATAATAATTTGTATAATGAATATACAAAGGGTATACATATTTGTAACAAAATAAAATATGTTTTGTATGAAAGTGTACACAAGTACACAAATTAAAAGAATAATAATACAAAATTTAAAAAATTTTAGAAGTTTGGATATATATAAACAAAAATATTAGTTAAATTTCTAAATGGTGTCTCTTGGAGACAGGATGCCGAAAAGTTTGCATGCTACACCACTTTTATATAAAATTATTTAAAAAATCTAATGATTTTGATTTTTGGGTTAACCTTTCTGGTGATAAAAAATTAATTGAGAATATATTTAATACCATGGTATGTAATTTAGAAAGGACTAACTTATAACATGAGCTAAAGCCACCTTAACCCTGTAAATGGCAGACTGCATTTTGGGACGCTCTCTCGGGCGTAGAACGCAACAAGCTCGAACAATAGTGAGAATTTGCATAAATTTAATACACTTGAAATCATCCAATCGTAATAAAACCGGCACCGTTGGAAAGCTAATCAATTAAACTTTAATTTTTGTATTTAAAACTTTTTCGTAAAACGTATATTTACATATGTAATCACCGTTTCAAAATTTTAATACGCAAATCAGCTGTGATTCACGCGTCAATGAACCCCGTATACTGTCAAGACTTTTTCTCATTTTCAACGGTCTGCAACTCCTCACAGAAGTCATTTATGAAGAAGATCATAACAGCATTGAATTCAGCAGACGATTCTCTTTAAAATGGTGTCTTCAAATCACATGTTACTTTGAAAACAGCTGTTCTACAGGATTTACGTTGAAAGCTTGTAATTGGTCATAGATTTGGCCAATATGCAAGCCTGTTTGGAATCGATTCTTACAGTCTTATTCGATAAATCTTTAAAATGTATAATATATGGTTTTAAAGAGAAAACTTCACAGTTTTTATCTATGTCCAATTCAATACATTTAGATTTCATAGGTTGGTACCAATGAACTTCTAAAATATGCTTACAAAGTAACTTTGTCAAACGTCACAGTTCGTTTTATACGTCAGTTATAACATTTGTTTTGTGTTATTTTATGGTTATTACAGTTTATAAAATAGTGTTATATTGTGTTTTAGTTATAAATAAATAAATGTAGATTGTGTTTGAGTGAAATTAGGCTTATAACGGTGTTCTAATAAAACGATAAGTGAAGAAATAAGGTTAGTCTGCCGATTTGATATTTTTGATTTTTCATTACAAAAAAATGTAAAGTTATTTGAAACCTGGTAGAGTGCTATTCGATTCTACATTTCATTCTCGAATTTTTGGTATAAAAAAAACATTGTTTGAAGTAAAAAATGTATAGGCCTAATCACTTTGAAATTAGTTATGAATGGCAGGTTATGTAGTAAAAAAGTTCAAAGTGTTATTTTGAACTAAATAATTGTGAAATTGAAATATATTTTTACATATTTCTGTTTAGAACTAAATTATAAACGTTTGTGTATTTTGAAAAAAAATTACAATAATGTTTTACTATATTTTATGTAGGCATAAAGTTGGTTTTTTTCCTTCCGTTTCTGAACATTTTTTGCTTTCTAAGGTAATAACTTTTACAATTTTAAAAGAAACTAATTTTTAGTGGCATATTTGAATTCTTTGAAGTTTGTTCTACAAAAAGCTGTGAAACACTTTTGGATTGTGGTTCATTTACTATTTTTTAGAATTAAAAAAAAAATCTTGCAAAACGCTAAAAACCGGCTTTTCAATTTTCGCTATAGCAGTGCCATATGTTAGGGTTAAATGCTAGAAAATATTCAACAAAAATACATTCCATAAATGTTCATTAAAGCGTATTGTTTCGAAATATTATTTCAATTGTTTTAACACATTGTTTATATTACACAATGAAGAGTTGATTGTAGATAATTCATATGAAGAAACTGATTGTAAGAAAAAGAACTGTAGTATCTTACTTGAATGTTTGGAGTAAATTTAACTTGCTTATACACCGTAAATCATTGAACTGGTAGTCTGGTAGTTGTACCATAGCCTAATAGCCAAAGGCAGCCTAGTAGTTCAAATTGGCCCTAATTCTTGAACCAGACACCTCTGGTATGTTGTAGGCTATAACTTAGGTTTTTGAAACAGTACCAAGACACGATTTACACATTGGAACTGCTTTCTGTGTGTTCTGAAATTAGCAAAAGAAAAAAACTAAAGCTAACTAAGTTATTTTTAAGTAGATTTTCACTAACAAATGTACTTTGTTAAAAGCATTTCTGCATGTTTGTTAAACTACGTAGTTTATGCGATGAGGCCTAAAATCGGTTGAAAATGCCTACGGCAATTTATCTCCTTGACTTGGAATTTTTATGTTGACTTGGCCTATTAAGGTCGCGCCACTAGTCGGGTCAGTTATTCGTTCAGAATTCGCATATGATGTGACATCATTGGTTATAACGTCACACAACATATGCATGGAGACAAACTTTAAAATTGACATAAATTTTATATTTGTAAACCGATTTAAATGAAACTAACGGGTCATTCCGTATCAACTCAACACAGTTTAAATTAAAATTTTACCTGACCATCTCTGAATTCAATGAAATTTGGTATACTGGTACATCCCATATAGACTAAGAAAAATACCAAATTTCAACTTGATATCTCTATTAGTTTCAAAGTTACGCCTCGTTAAAGTTTTCAAAAAACGCTCAAAATCGACCCGTCGTGGAAACTTTAAACTGCTATAGCTCCTCTCAGAATCAAGCTAGAAAGATGAGAGAGGTGTCATTTTACAGCATTTTTCAAACCCTTTCTAAAAATGTATAACACTATAGGGGTCTTAATACAAATATTTTTAAAAATTTCAAAATCAAAAATTAAATTTAAAATTTTTCAAAATGCGACGCTTAAAAATTTCTGAAAAAATTCTCAAATAGTTCTTGTATAGTTGTTAATTGATGGTATAAATTTCATTATGGGATCATAATGGGTTCTCAAAGAAAAATGCATTTGAAAAAATGCTTACATTCAAATTTTATCATAGAATGCTGGTGACGGTGAACTAATAATTCTTAATAACATAAAGCTTTATAAGGTAATTGAAAGTACTTTTGTTTTGTGAAAGAACTACAGCTTTGTGATTCAAGATGAAGCACAAAGCTATCATTGGAACAGTGGACAAGCAACAGTACATCCATTTGTGATCTACTATAAAAGGGAGGAAAAAACAAAACATGTAAGCTTTGTTATAATTTTCGAGGTTCTAGAACACAATACTATAGCAGTGTATTAATTGCTTTCAAAGGAAACTGGTAAAGTTTATGAGAGAGAGATTTGGAGACGATATATCCAAAATATATTACTTCTCTGATGGGTCCGCCGCGCAGTAGAAGAACCGGAAAAACTTCACCAATCTAAGCTTTCATTCAGAAGACTTTAAAATTGATGCTGAGTGGCATTTTTCAGCCACCGCCTATGGTAAAAGTGCTTGCGATGGTGTTGGAGGAGTTGTGAAGAGATTAACCGCCAGAACCAGCTTGCAAAGGCCCTATGACGACCAAATTCAAACACCATTCCACCTGTACGAGTGGGCAATGCAAAATATTTTTGTGGCAAATTTTGTTTACGTTGTTTACAACAGGAGTACATTGAAACTGAGAGGCACTTAGAAAATCGGCTGAAAAAATCAGTGACAATTGAAGGGACTCAAAAACTCCATGCATTCATTCCTATCCCTTCTAATAACAGCAAAATTAAAGTAAGTTTTCTCGGAATCCTCTAAGTTTAAAATTGAAACTGTTACAACGATTCAGGATCGTTTGAGTTTAGCAGAAGTCAGTGGGTATGTAACTATCATCTACGATAACAACTGGTGGCTGGCCTATGTGCTCAAAAAAGATGAAGTAAAGGTTTCATTTTTAAACCCAGCTGGTCCATCACTTAGCTTTTCTTTCCCTAGAAGACGAGATATTCTTTGGCTTCCTGTAACACATGTGCTGAGCAAAGTTAATCCAGTAACTCCAACCGGCCGAACTTATAAATTGTCGAATGAAGAACAAAACAAAAACAACCAAGCCTTCACCGACTTCAACAAAACCTTCTGAAGAGATTAAGAAAAAGGCTGCACAAGTTAATCATTATGTAAGTTTTTTTCTGTTATGTATATAGACATTATGAATGTGAACTTATTTTTTAAATATCAATGTAGTGTTTTCAGAAGTTTATTATATATATATATATTAACAATGACGTGTTTAAATAGTAGCCCAGTTACCAAAAACTTCATGTGTATATTTATCCTAAATTTCGCCTAGCTAAAATTTTTTGTTAAAACGGCTCCTTTTTCTACTAACAATATATTTGTCTAAAGCTTTCAAATAATTAAATTTTGCTTTAAAAATGAGGTTGTAAAAATTAAATATCATTGAAATATAGAGGTAATTTTTTAGTCTCTCATATAAATTTCACATAATCTTTGTTTACAATCTAAGATACTCTTAGCCCTTACGATACCAATGAGGCGATACCAATGAGGCGTTATAGTGGAAATTGTAGTGTAAGCATGTTTTCAAATGCATTTTTCTGTAAGAACCCATTATCATCCCATAATGAAATTTATACCATCAATTAACAACTATACAAGGACTATTTAAGAATTTTTTCAAAATTTTTAAAGCGTCACATTTTGAAAAATTTGAAATTTAATTTTTGATTTTGAAATTGTTAAAAAAATTTGTATTAAGACCCCTATAGTGTTATACATTTTTAGAAAGGGCTTGAAAAATGCTGCAAAATGACACCTCTCCCATCTTTCTAGCTTGATTTTGAGAGGAGCTATAGCAGTTTAAAGTATCCATAACAGGTCGATTTTGAGCGTTTTTTGAATACTTTAACGAAGCGTAACTTTGAAACTAATAGAGATATCAAGTTGAAATTTGGTATATTTCTTAGTCTCTATGGGGTGTACCAGTATACAAAATTTCATTGAAATCTGAGATGGTCAGGTAAAATGACTGTGTTGATTTGACATGGAATCACCCTAACATTAAATGTAGACCCAAGCTTATTTCAATACATCACTGAAAACCACGAGCAAATTGGTTCAGCCATTGTGGAGGTTAGTGTGGACAAACGCACGTACAAAAAGGATGTTTACATTTTTATTATACATATAGATATAGTAGGTATTACCTTTCCAACTCCAGAGTGAGGTGTTTCATGGGTTAGTATAAGCTGTTGGTACGCAGGAGTAAACTGTTTTTTTGTTGTTGCTTGTTTAGAGAGAAAGATGTTTTAATAGTGACTATGTTTCTATCATAAAACGTGTGTAGCTTTGGTTTTTGTAACAGAATCACTTATGAGTAAATAATTGAACTTGAAACAAGTAATTACCATATCTATTTGTTTTTAGCTATTTACAATTATCTCAACACCATAGTTCCTTCGAATTTTTGAAAACCAATTTTCAAAGTAAATATCAATTAAATTCTAACGCCACACTTTTCTTTTCACAGATCCGGTTTCGTCATCCTGGACTTGGAAGGAGTTCCATCCGGAACCTACGAGATCGTGCTCTCGACGTTTCTTCCTAATCAAGAAGGCCCTTTCTTCCTAACCGTCAAATCGTCCTGTCCTTTCAAACTGTCAAAAATGAGCTAACCTAACCTAGAAATAAAAAAATAGACTTCGTAAGAGAAAAATATCTCAAATTGTGTAATCAGAGAATGTAAAGCGGTACCTCAAAGAACAAGTTGTGTATCATTGCAAGGAATGTTTTAAAAACATAAGCTAGTTACGCCTTTTATTTACAATATTTAAAATTGTGTTTAATCTAAATTTACAGACATTTTGAACTGTTTTTTTTATGCCTAGGTATTTTACCACTTAAATTAAGGTTTTATTAAAGCATTTGTTTGTTTAAAAACTTGTAGAAATGTACCATTAAGCCCTTTCGAAATAAAATTAAAAAAACATACGTTTAAAAGATTCATAGGCCCATTACTGTGGCTAGTTGTTACTTTCTGTTTTTGGCACAATTGTTCAACACTGTTGTGTAACGCCTTGTATAAAATCATTAATAATATGTATATTTAAATGTTATAGATTAATTTCAAAACATCAATTAACACAAGACATAATTAAATTATGGTGTTTAAAGACTACAGAAACCGTTGAATGTCTCGGCTTCTAACGGATATTAAAATTACCTCTCATTTTAAACCAAGTCTATTTCGTTTAACTTTGTTGTATTAAAATTGTGATTTTTCCAAAATGGCCGGCAACTTTAAAATTTTTAATGAAAACCTCCTACCTTGTTTATTTTGATTTGAAAGGCTTAACTTCTTGAGGAAAGCAGAAGGGGAGGATGAAAATAGGAGATAAAAGAGTAACTTTCATTTAAGAGAACTTTAAATGATGTTTTATCAAGTAACATCACAAAAAGTACTAATTACAAAAAAAAAAATACTATTTTATTGTCTTAATTTTTCAGTTTTTTCGATATTATTCGAAAACTGGTCATTAAAATATATTTTTTTAAGTGTAGGCCTATTTTTAAAAAAATCATTTCATTTCAAGCATTTTTAAAATTGGAAAAGCAGAGCCTTTAAATAATCTGAAATCCAAATTTCCAGTTCAATTTACACAAAAACGGTTTGGTGTGTAAAAAAAAACACCCTATTTATAAAAAAGTTCTTTAAGTTATCTATAAAATCCGAAAACATAATAATAAATATACAAAATATGGGGTTCCTTGACATTTTAAATTTGGATGAAATATTAGAAAAATGGCCAATGTTATCACAATTTCAAAACCACCTTGTTTTACAAAATGGACAAAACTTTAAATGAGAGGTCAAACAGTTCGCCATATTTATTAGGACCTGAGAAAACTACCTGTTTTTACACTGCCTGCATAATATCTTGCACAAATTGAAAACACTGATATGATGTCTTATAATTATTTCAAGATGGTATAAAATTGGTTTAAAAGAAAACGAAAGACACTGCATACTATTCATTGTACTGTATATAATATATGCTAGCAATTTTCAGTTGCTTTATAATTATTACAATATTAATTAATTTTATAAAAATATATGGAAACACTTATCAAGTATATTATAGATTCGCTTAACAATTTATTTAAAAACAATTCACTGTAAACTGTTCAATTCATTTTTTGAAATGTCGCATATTTTTTATATTAAAAAAAGAAAGTATTTCTAGTATGTATAGATTTTTGTACAAATTTAAAAGCGATTAAACACTTGGAGGGTATATAAATTATTAAGGATTCAAATCTGTACATTGTTTTGTATTATATCAGAGAGCAACTTGGTTGCATTTGTTTTTTGCTGTTGCTTAAATGATTATATTTGTAATAATAAAATATGTTAACAAATTTATTGTTGTTGTTTATTTCTTTTCATAGGCACAACCTGGGGTGTTTGGGGGTTGCAACTACGGATGGGCTTCATTTTACGTAATAGGACGAATAACACTATTACCAAATAGAAGTCGTTACCTCGGTAATAGGTTACGGGAAACTCCGTATTACTTTGTAACAGCAAAAGAATAACGAATGAATGTAAGAAGTGAAAATTAGGGTATAGTCAGTCGTGGAGCGAATCCTTTAATTTAAACATCTAACCTAACTTAACCCTCCCAGTGGCAGACTGCCCAAAGTGACGTTCTCTCAGGCGCAAGATACAGCTATTTCGACAATTAGCGAGAATTTGCATATATTTGCATAAGCGATAATTTAACCCACTTAGAA
>JAGFPH010010220.1:11860-29533 GCA_018207615.1 Philaenus spumarius
GAGAATTTGCATATATTTGCATAAGCGATAATTTAACCCACTTAGAATCATCCAATCGCAATAAAACTGGCACCATTGGAAAGAAAATGAATCAAACTTTAATTTTTGTATTTACAACTTTTTCGTAAAACGTATATTTACATACGTAATCATCGTTTTAAAATATGCAAATCTGTCTACAGCTCTTTCCGTGCGCGAATTGCATACAATTGTACTGTTATTTCCCACTTCTTCAACGGTTAAGACAGTCTACACTAATATTTCTTTGGCAATTATAACGATACCATTGGATTCGTCATGATTTTATCTTTCTGTTGGTGTCTTCCAATCAGATGTCACTGTAAAATTACTATTTTATTGAAGAATTACTGTAAACCCTTGCGATTGGACAGTCTCTCAACCAATAAACAGGCCATTTGTCAATCGATGTTGGGAAGGCAGTGCCTTAACAGATTTCTTGACAGATGTTTTGACAGATTTCTTTACACGATTTTGTAGAGCAAAGTCTGGAGTTTGAAACGGTAGTAAGTAATCCAGAAATAACCGGTTTTATGTCTGTCTAGTCGACAGTTGAAATGTCAGTTCTAGTGAGAAAGTCAAGCGCGTGGGTTCTCACGTTATACAAATGGGGACCTATATGCAGCGTGTAGGGTAGCGGCTTTTCATTAGATTGATATCATTTTGTTATTCAAATAAATATAACTCAAACACTTTTGTGAACTAAGGAAAGACGAGTATACCGTTATTTTCTTTGATTTATCCTCTACACTTTGTTATAATAATATTTCATTTTTGGGCAAAGCATATATTAGTAAATGACGTTACAATCTAGGCCTAGGTTTGTTACCAGTCGTGTACTTGGAACATAAAAACTGTTTTTTTCAAAATAAAAAATTTGAAATTGATAAATGTTTTTATACAGTTATATTTAGAACTAAATTACGAAACTTTTTTACGCTTACGAAAAAAATACAAAAAATGTTTACTAATTGTTATGTAGGCCTAAAGTTGAACTTTTTCCTTTCGTTACTGAACATTTTTTGTTTCTTGAGCTAATAACTTTTACAATTTCAAAATAAACTAATTTTTAGTGGCATATTTGAATTCTTTGAAGTTTCTTCTACAAAAAAGCTATTGTACACTTTTGGATTGGGGTTCATTTACTATTTTTGGCGAATTTTTAAAAATATGCTTGCAAAACGCTAAAAACAGGCTTTTTAATTTTAGCTTTAACCATGCCACTTGGAGGGTTAACACAGCAGTCAACTGACATAATAGCATGACGATATAGGCGTATCCAGCCGGTTTTCAAAGGGGGGGGGGGGGGGGGGGCTGTTTCCTATCTTGGAGGGTATGGAAAACGTATATTTAGAGGGCACCTATTTTGAATAGGAATTTCAGAATATATGCTTTACCCAAAAATGAAATTTTATTATACAAAATTGGAGATAGTAAATCATAGAATTGAACTGTATACTTGACAATTTTAAATAACCTTATTCTATAAACTTATTTCACTTTGTTTAACTAAACTAGAACAACTAAACAAAACTTTTTAAGGTGCCTGTACACTGGAGAGTGATTTTCATAGAGCAAGTCTACCTAGACTGAGTGCGTGTACACTGTATAGTAATTTTCCCTAGGTAGAGCAGTCATAGACCGGAGATAGACAAATCTAGCTAGAGCACTCTGAACCTGTGTACCTGTGTAGAGCAGCGCTAAAAATTTCTGAGATCAGAGTGAGTCTAGGTTGTTTTTGGCCTGTGTTGTGAAGTTAAAAGTCTTCAAGAGAGTGTTTAGCAGCTGGGGTGGTGCTAGTGCTTTCCATGGCTTCTGCTGTCACCCGAAATGACTGTGCTTACAAATATCTGTCTCTGTATTCTTTCACAGTACAATTCCAAATTTCTGGATGGGTTTCAATAAGTTCAAATAATTTTATTGTTTCTTTCGCGACTCCACACAAATTCACCCATATTGAAACACTATAAACACAGACATAACACATAAAAACAACCAAATAACACCAAAACAATCCACCACTAACTCTACGTAGAGCATTTTATAATATTCAACGACGAATGGAGCTACACTGTAGAGTCGGCCATCTACAGATAGAGCCTAGAGCGGCCTCCGCTAGGGTTCTCCAAAACTCTCCAGTGTACACCTACCTTTAAAAACGGATAGTAGGCTGTACAGTTCCAGACAGTCACTGCCGTGATGTATACAATGCAAAAAGGTAAACGGCAACACACCTAGGCCGTTGAAGAAATGTATGTATTTTATGGAAATACCCATATAGCATCGGAACACCAAATCAGGTTTTCCTTATACAAAATATAGAAGTAGAACTTGAAATCGATATAAAAAACACTATACAAATATTTCGATTTGTATAGATACATCGATTGCAAAATGTGCTTTCTCATTGGTCGAAAACTGTACAATTGCAAGGGTTTACAGAAAAAATCATATCTAAGAGACTATAAGAGTGACGAATGATTGGAAGGCATTGGAAGAAAGTTCAAACCTTGACGAATCCAACGGTGCCTTTATCTTCTTCTCAAAACAAGTCTGTCTAAACGGTTTTATGCCTTAAAAAGTGATGAGTTTGAGTCATTTTCTTGTGCTTTCTCGCGCGGCATCAGTTGATTTAGACAAGTACAATTTTACAACGATGATTACATATGTAAATATTACGTTTTAGATCAAATTTTTAATCACAAAAATTAAAGTTTAAAACATTTCCTTTCCAATTGTATTTGCTTTATTGACATTAGATAATGATTAGTGGGTGAAATATTATATACAAGTTGTGTTGTCCGAGACTACTCAATTCAGCAGTCTGCCACTTATGCCGAGAGCTGTGACTGCTCAATTTAGCAAGATGGTTAAAAAAATTACAATAACCCAAACGAGGAGGCTGCAGCCCCAATAGCCCCCTGGATTCGCCAATGCAGCTAGCCGGTAATAAGTGACAAAAATAATAGACTACTTTCACCTATTACCACTGTGACCCCGGACGGAGAAACGTGTTACCGCAAAGTAGCGGTATTTTCTACCATTAGTTTCAACCCTTTCTCATCTCCTCAGGTAAATAAAATTATTCATTTTAAGTTAACAAGTTAAGACAGTTAACAAAATTTGTATTTCATTCTATAGAAATAAACTGTTGTAGTTCACATTGTACAAATATGTTAACTATAAATTGTATACAGCAACTGCTTGCCTGTCTCCGAATTCATTTTAATATCCGATTGCTATTAAGCTGCTGACACAGTTTCTTAACAAAGTGATTACGTTCACATGATTATTTGTTAACGTATTTATTATTTATTTAACTTATAACATATTTAGATTATTATTTAGATAGTTAACGTATTTGTTTTTGTATTTAATTATACTTCTGATTGTGATATATACGTTTTAAATTTTCTTTAACTAAACATTTTTCTTCAAGTAGCTACGGAAATATTCACAAGATAATAGAAATATATTAATGCTAACACACACATATATTTTAACAAAGTAATACATTTTCATGAAAATTTGGTATTTTAAATTTGTTTATTAGGACAAAAAAGTCAGCTGAAGTTCTAACATTCACTCCAAGCTTGTTAAGTGTGACCCTGGCGCACAGGAAACCTTCTCACACCAATTGCGAAGCTAGGTCTCCGCTTGGATCTTTAGTCCTCTTCAACTCCGGAGCAGTCAGGATGGCCTCCGAGCTGAAATGATGGGCCGAAGGTCCGCGGGAAAAGAAAAGCTCAACTTTCTTTTATTTTGGTGCTAATCTAGTACACAACAAATCCTACTGGTTCTTTATATTTACACGATTATTTAATAGCCGGGAAAGGTTACGGAGAGGTCTACACACGCGGTCTAGTTGGCGAGCCTTCTCCCAAGAGACTGCATCCTGGTCAATTGATTCCCTCCGGAAGTGTCGGACACACTTGTTCTGCAATTCCGAGACTAGCTACGATTTTACACGAATTCTTTACTTCCAACTTACACTCTGAATCTAGTATGTTTTGTGAATGATGGAATATTATTAATTATGTATTATGAAGGATTGATGTCTTTGTATAGTTATGTATACATCCGTGACCACTGGGTCACATGAGTATGGTCAGTGACCAGGAAAATTGTGGTGAAAAAAATCCGGACATTTGAACTGCAAACATGTAAATACGGAAACAGTCTTGAAATATTTCAGACATCTTCAAAACAAACAACTTTAGAATCATTTTTTACTGGAACCAGCAGTAACAAAAAGAGTTGCTTTTAGGAAACATCGGGATCTGAAAAACAAGAACTGAAAATATCGATATTTAGGAAGATATATTCGGCAAGTTAGAGTGGATTGTGTATATAAAATTATTGTTCAAGTTAATTCTATTATGTTTTGTTAACGAAATTATTTAAACTTCTATTTGTTAAGAATTATTACCTTAAGGACCTAATCCTTTACTAATGCAACCAAACAGTTATGGTATACTTTATTTTGAACTGAACAATCTTAAATAATTATTGAACTGTAGTGTTGTAGCACAACAGAAGTTTTCACACTGATTTGAATAAAAACCCCGAACCACAAAACAAGGAACAAAAACAATAACCAAACAACTAAATTGTAAGTTATGTTTAATACGTTACCCTTATGTACATTTCGATGACATGGTCATCATCCTCAGAGGGTTTTAACGCTACTATAGAAGTTTTACTACAGTACAATAAAAGAAATTCTGGATGTAAAAAATAAAGGTAAATTTATTTAACTATTTCCTAAAATGAATATAAGTATTGCAGTCAGCTATAGTATATATTAATTTACAGTTCACTTATACCAATTTGTCGATTTTGAAATACGGTTTCACAATATGATATTTTCAGGTTATGATGGTAGATCAGGCGGGTTTACTGGTGTCGGAAAGCACCGGAACGCCGTTTCGGTACTGCTTTATATTAATTTTTTTTACGTTTTGTTTTAACGTTGCACTGGACCATCCACTTTCTCAATCACACTCGTTCAACACTCGGTTCAGAATTTTACGTCCGCCAATCGTCAATTGAAAAACCTCAAGATATCCCACACTACAGTGCGTTGCGACTATGCACGCCTACTACAGTAAAGTCTCCCACATTGGCCCTCAGCTCCGAATCGAAACAGGAAAATTGGAAGCACCAGGCACCCTTTTGGCACGTCTTTGATGAACAGCGAGCACTACGAACGACTATAAATAAGAGACTGATGATTCAGACTCGAGGTGGCCAAAAAGTTAAAAAAACCAGCGATGCTTAAACTTTTATATATTAACTTTCTCGGCATGATGAGATTATTGTAATCAGAATAAGACCAAACATGATATAATTTGGAACACATTTAGTGTTTAGTATTTATCGAATAACTCATTTAATTTCACAATTAATTAATTAAAAAATAAATATCCCAAATGGGAGCACAACACGGAATACATACAAACAATTTACAAGGATGTACACTGACAAATGCCAACATAAATACAAGCTCAAAAGGCGCCCCGAAAGAGGAAAATATTTAAACATAGGTACGCACACCAGTTGCACGGCGATTTAGCTGGTTGCCCGGTACATGCTACCTATCACGAACAGTCAAAACCTAAAAAGTGGCTGGTCGCTTTGACGTTGACATTGTGATGTTTAGTTTTGTAACTTTTGAGTGTCGTTAGAATAATTCACTAACAAGCGTCTGTGTTGTTTTCTTGTGATGAAATTACTTGTATTTAGTTATTTTTTTATAAGAAAAGTCATTTCTTGTTATACATAAAAAGTGTATAGGTTTACTGTATTTTACCGAGGATTTAAATTTCTAATAAAGGCTATTGACTAAATAAGAGACATTTTGCCAATTTTTTGCTTAAAATAGTATGTGTCTCTAATATTTTGTATGTGCTAAGTACAAGTAAAAAAATAGTTACGTAACCATGTGTACTTTTATTAGAAAAATAAGCATATTATCTGCACCCTTGAAATCACCATAGATATGTAAAATAGGGGTATTAAATGTGAAAATTACAAACATTTTTCGGACCGCCTTTCCATCACTTCCGCCAGCATTCTGGTACTAGAAAAATTACGAGAAAACCCCTGGGTTAGATGGACGCTGATTCCATGTCTTTACTCAGCGGATTGTACTGAAAGATAGTTGAATAGAACATGCTGTTGCTGGAAGTGTCAAGCCGAATTTGATGGCCTCAGGATAGAAATTTGTTGCTTCAAAGAACAAATCAATATACCGTTGGGATTTGACCAGATTTCATCTTTGAATTTTCATGTGTTCACCCATCATACCAAGTTGAAGCCTCAGCCATAATATTTGGTAAAATGTGGCTATACATATTGTTTAAATCTTCTGTGAGTTCATTTAATTTCACTTTACTTAGTCGTTTCATGTTAAGTGGGGAGGAGGAAGCTGGATGAGTGAAAATTATAATAAATGAATAATTTTTTAAAATACATTGCTTGAAAACTTCTTTTTAGACTATTTCACAAGCACCTATTTTGAATAGGAATTAAGGAATATATGCTTTACTCAAAAATGAAATTTTCCTATAACAAATTGTAGAGAATAAATCATAGAGTTGAACTGTATACTTGAAAATTTTAAATAGCCTTATTCTATAAACTTACTTCACTTTGTTTCACTAAATTAGAACAACTAAATAAAACTCTCACAAACGAATAGTATACAGTTCCAGCCAGACGCTGCTGCACTGTAGACAATGGCTAAAGGTAACGCCTAACGCTCCTAGGGCGTTGAAGAAATGAATGTATTTTACGGAAATACCCGAATAGCCTCGGAACACTAAACCAGGTTTTCCTTATATCAAACGAAAATGTAGAACTTGCACTTCAAATCTATATAAAATCAGTATACAAATATATTGATTTGTAATAGGTACATCGATTGCTAAAAAGTGTTTTCTCATCAGTTGAAAACTGTCCAATTGCAAGGATTTACAGAAAATGTCGTATCTAAGAAACTATAAGAGTGACGAATGATTGGAAGGCCATGGTAGAAAGTTTAAATCTTGACGCATCCAATGGTGCCCTTATCTTCTTCTCAAAACAAGTCTGTCTAACGGTTATGTGCCTTTAAAAAATTACGTGTTTGAATCATTTCCTTGTGCTTTCTCACAACTTTCCTTGTTTTATTTAGACAACTGCAATTTTAAAATGATCATTACATTAGTCTTAGAACAAATTTGTAATACAAAAATTAAAGTTTAAAACAATTCCTCTCCAATGGTTTTTGTTTCATCGAGATTTGGATAATATTTAGTGGGCAAAATTATTCTGTACAAGTTGTGTTGTCTAAGACTACTCAATTGAGCAGTCTGCCACTTAGTGGGGGTTAAACAAAAATTGTAATAATCAAAAGGAGGTGTTGCAGCCCCATAGTCCCCCCCCCCTGCATCCGCCCAATGTACATTAAAGCATTGAACACACACTTTAAATCAATACAAATTAACCAGCACTACATTCACTCCACAGTACTCCATCAATAATTTTGTTTTGGTTGAATGTAGGCTACTCGTCAACACGAGGGAAGTGTAATAATTGTTGTTTTTTGAAACTGCAGTTAGTGAGTGCTGCAGATAACGTAACTTTAAAACTATTTTAGAGTTTGATTTTTAATTTATGATTGCACCTCTCTATATGAATGTCTGGTGGTGCCTTTGCAGGTATAGTCTGTTCTTATTTTTTATTATTTTTGCCACTCGTAACGCTCAAACTCTAGGCTTACTGCAATCTTTCTGGAAAAGGCAGTGAAAGGATTTTAAAACACATTTGTACAGTACATTTTATTAGTTTGATACAAATATTAATCATACAGTACTGAAAAAAGTTTTGCTAACTTAAATTACAAAGTAAGAAACTACATAAATAAATCACTGGTAGAGGTAGTTCAGTGGTATTTGAAAATAAATTTTATTATGTAAAGATCAATGTGCGAGAGTAAAGACAAATCAAAATAATTTTATTATATACAGATATCCTGTATTTTAGAATTTTGTACAGTTGTAAAATACACATAATACCACTTCCTCATTCTTGAGTTAGCTTTTCAAGTGTAGGCTTACCTTAAAATTGTAGGCCTATAAATAGGCCTACACTCATATGCATAGGAAGTTATAGGCTGAGCTAACATAATATGAGAGGCAATATAAATAATATAATATAGTTTAAGAAAGAGTCTCTGATGGGTTAAGCCAATAGTAATGGAAGAAAAAGTTTTTGTGTAATGAATCATTAAAAAAAGATTGCTTAAATTAATTATTTAGACTAGTAATAGTCTAGGTTATAATTGTTTCTGATCTAAATAATTATTTCTACAAGATTTGGTTAGCCAAATTAATGCTCCATAAAACAAACTTTAACAAATGAACTCATGTCAATTATATTTTTTAAATATTGCAAAGTGGAATAAGAAAAAGTACTTTCCATCACAAATTTGTAATACTTTAACAACTTTCTTTGTTTAGTCAATGTTGTAATTGGTTGCATTTGATAACACCAGAGTGCAGTGGACTACACTATTTGTACAGTGACTAGATAGAGACAGTGTGGCCACATGAAAGCGGCCGCCATGTTTTTCCTAAAAGTAATGTTATCTGCCATAAAGTATAATGTAATTTATTTTCAAAATATTTATAAAACCTTTTGTTTTATTTCATAAAGGCCTCGTAAACAACTTTTTAAATGTTAAAAAGTAGTTAGAAAGCAGATAAGTTGTTTAAAATGAAATAATCTATAAAAAAATAATGATTTAGCCTATATACTATCACATTTTTTACTAGCCTATGCCGATAGTTGAGTAGCCTACTGACGTTAATTACAAACTAATAAAGCTATATCAAAACAAGTTGCACTATTATTTTCTTTATTCAATTCTACGTTAAAAAAACATTTTGAAGTTCAATTACATTATTTATGCGGTTTATTTGAATAAAAGTCAAGGTTTTGTATTATTTTCAAGGAACCAAATTTTCAATAATTTGTATCTATCTGAAAAAGTATTTGACTTGTCATAATGACATTTTTTTAATTAAATTTAATTCTCAACTTATATAACAAATGCACCATAAATTTTAAACAACAATTTTGTTGCTTAAAATTCCCCAGAGTTAAAGTTTTGTGGCAAGTTAATTATGAAATTTGTATTTACTGATTTTAGGTTTCAATTCAGTTTGAAAAGCAAAATCTTAAAAATGATTTTCTTAAAGCTAAATTTGAAATTTTTTCTAACTTAATGATTAAATTAAAATATCAAAAATTCAAAGTATAACAAAACGAAAAATAAAACAACGAATAGGCCTAAATCAAAATGCAAAATTATTATCCTGTTGTTAATTAGCCTTTTTTATCATTGTTAATTAGCCTTTTTTATCAATGAATAAATTTTACAAATTAAATATTTTCAAAGTTACACTTTCTGATTTTTACAATATATTTATTTCCATCAGATTTTTTTTTTAAATAAGCGAAGCAATTAAAACTTTCCTAACTAACTCATTTATTTCTATTTCAATCGAAAGCTAATAATAAAATTAATGTCTCTAACAACAATTTAAGCCTAACATCGAAATTACAATTCTTTGATTTTGAGGTTAGGCAATTCAAGATTTTCAAGTAAGTTATTCAAGGCCGAAAAACAGGTTGCATTACTAATTTCCCTTATTATTTCAGTTAGGCCTACTTATTACAGAAATAATAGATTGTAAATTCGTCTTAGATTGTACAGAAAAAATAACGATGCCAATTTAATTTGAAAACTATAAACAAACGTAGGGCTAACACGGACAAAATTATAGGTTTGGGCCAAAAACAGTTCTTAAAATTGCGTAATACTAATATTTATTGCATTTATCTTTTCTATTGATAAAAAGAATTTGCCTTTGTTATGAACTTTTTAAAATGTTGTAAATAAAAGACTTTTGGTATGTACTTACTTCTGAAATATGGGCGCTGAAACGATTCCGTAGAGTGGCGGGAGTAGCCTAATCTGCTGTCATTTCCTTATTAATTTGGTGCAATATCACATACTTCAACACAAATCGCTTTAAAATAACTATTACGTTTATTTTAAAGTAAAAACTAACAAATATCTGTTAAAAAATCGGTAAAATCGTTTTTACAATGTGTGAACGTGAATGAATGTAATGTAAACAGATACGAATTTAGGAAAAACATGGCTGCCGACATCTTGACCAATAGGAAACAAGACCACACTTGGCCACACTGTCTCTATCTAGTCACTGTACTATTTGTGTTTAAAATCGAGTTCTGGACTTTCCTGGCTCTTTTACGTTTTTGTGGATTTTTATTTTTGACGACAGTGTCAAAACGGTAACTTTTTATGTGTTGTCGTGTGCTGTGCTGTGTTTGACAATCTACAAAAAGAAGAACAAGGGTTTTCGCTGTGATCAAAATAAGGCGGGGCCTATAAAACATTTTTAAATACATTTTATCCCGCCTAAAAATGTAATGTTCTTTAGATAAAAAAAGTTGTGTCGTATTCCTATCATAAAAATTGATTGTGTTGCTTTATATTTGTATTTTGGAATGTAATGTCGAGTTAGGGAAGATAGATGCTCGTTATATTATGACGAAATCCATAATTTGCTGTAATTTATCTATTTATTTGTGGCAAGTTAGCACAAACAATCCAGTTTAAACTGGAGTCTTAGTTGCCTGTATTAAAATATTTTATAAAAGTTCTTTGACAAAGATCTTTGATAGTGTAATGGGCCATCTTTTATAATATATTTCTTTTATAACATTTATTTATAAAATTTAAGAGGTTGGCATTAGCTTTTATAAAATGTTAGATATATTTTTACCTTTTGGTACAAGTCCAAAATGTTTTATAAAAGAGAATCACTTTTCAAATCTTTTATAATAGATGGATACTGTAAAAGATCCATCTATTATAAAAGATTGTTTCCATATTAAAAGATTGATATAAAAGAAATATACTATAAAAGATAGCCTATTACACTATCAAAGATCTTTGTCAAAGAACTTTTATAAAAGATATTTTATAAAATATTTTACAGTGTAATACAGGCCTTAGAGGAAAATTTGTAATAATTTCAGAACAAAATTAGAAGGAGCTTGACAAATAGGAAAAAAGCCCAAGTAGCAAACGAAGGTTTTACGTAAAATTTTAATCAGCTACTAATATTTTGATCTTCTGAGGATTAGGACTAAGCCTACCCTAATTGGACTAATGTAGGCCAAACTAGTGAAAATAATGTTTGCCATCTCCTTATAAATATACTAATTAATTATGAAAATATATCAAAACAAAAAAATAAAAATTTCGTTTACCAAAACCTCTATTAATGAGTTTTCTTGAAAATCAAGTTTTTTTACAAAACACCTGTTTTCCTTGTCAGACACCCTAATTATTGTAAATTACAACATAATTTCACGATATGAATGCGGAAGCGTTATGCATATTTTACAGAAAATTACCATTTAAATACGATCGGAGAAGATGAAAGTAACTAATAACACAAAACAAAACGAAAGTATCTAAATGCAATCATATTTTTGTATAATTGAGTGAAAGTGCGAAGAAAATAATTTTTTATTTTAGGTTATGTGTAATACACGGTGATTTTTCCTTATAAAAACATTTACAAGATTACTTTGATATTCAGAGGGTGAAGTATTTATAGAAGTGTGTAAAAGTCATTTACAAAATGGAATTATTTATCTAAATTCTACATTTTGATTTCATTTTGGGCGTTACAGTAAGCTTGCTATCATTTTGATACCACATTTATGTTAAGACACAACCTAGGCCAATCTTTGCAGTTGTTCCCTAAAAGAAGTGTCTATGTAGCTTTTATGATAATTTTAAACATATTTTTTTAAGTTTTACTTATTGACTCGGCTTTAAAAAATATCTTTCTATAGATTAATGTAAAAATAGCAATCTTACTGCAGGCCTATTACTTTTTATAAATTACAAAAAGTGTTAAAATTACATTATTAAGTACATTGCTAATATATTTAGTTTCTAGAGAATGATTTCAAAACTTCATTTTATGGCACAAAATTTCACTTTTGTGATAGGGAAGGCCTGTACAATCAGGGCAAAAATATTATAATATTGTAAGCTTGATAAAACACATGAATATCATAGATTTTTTAAGGCTAATTAAAATCGAATCATATCTCAGGTATAATTTTGACTTTTATGAAATTGTATATAAATATTATGAAACAGGCCTCTGGTTTAGCAAAATTTTCAGTTTTCTGCTAATTTAGGCTACTTCTTCTACAATACTAACAATTTTTAATTTTAAACAGAAAATAAATGTACATAAAAACAAAACCATTTTTGAAATCACTCAGACAGTATATTCATTGAACAAATTACTTGCTATATTTTTATAATATATTATCTTTGCTACAATTTTATATTATTACTAAATAATTTTATTTTATTATAAAAATTATAATCTATAGTTTACACATAATATGGCAGTTCAGCTTTTTGTTTCAAGTTTTGATTTTCGATGAATATTAGTTTTGCAATGTCAACTTGCCTTTGATATTTTCGTAAATGAAAATAAATAATAGGCTTCCAATTAAGTGTCTGGCCAGTTACAATTTATTTTCATTAAATAAGTAAGCCCTAAAACAATTGTTTTTAAGTTTTTGTCTTCGACGTTTCTTTTACTACAGGCTACTTATTTATTTGTTTATTTAATTCATTTTTCAGACATATACATAATTTCCTTACAAACAAAATTCTAAAATATTTGTAATGGGTTAAAAAGCTTTTTGAATACGTCTAATAACAATAAAAATCTAATTTGAGTCGTTGTTAAAACAAATAAAAAAATAATGGACGCCCATGGAATCCGGTACCGGCGTTCACATTATGTCTCTCAAATTTGAGGGTCCTAGTAACAGTTTTCGATAAAAAATAAACATTTAATCAAAAAATGGTTTAGCCAATGGGATGGATTACTGAAATCAACGTACCACTACTCCATTTTGTGGTAAGACTAAAAAACAAACACATTAAAATAGAAAATTAATTGTACAAATTCAATAGGCCTACATTGCAAAACTTATATTAAATTACGCTTGTATTCTTAGGCTTCAGGGATCCAAACCACTCTTTTTCAGTTCTTAACTTCAATTTAATGAGAATTTTTAGGTCAAATCAACGCACATCTAAAATGTTATATATAATTATTTTCAGATTTAAATTAAATTGTAACTAAGATTTCTCAATCTTTTTCAATCGAGTTTTGTACATTTTAAACAATATTCAGCATTGCCAACTTTAAAAAAAAATCCCTCAGGTTATCACATATTTCTGATCCACGGCCTATTGATGTGTTAACATCCCGATTTACGGGCTTCTCGTTTATTTACATAAGTTTTTTTTATTATGAAAAGAGAGCTATCATTTTTTATTTACGAATTTGATAGAATGAATAATTTTCGATAACAAGAATAAACTTGTTTTAATTAAATGCGTTAAGAAAACATTTGTTTGTCTTGATTTCGAGGTCCCAGCTGTATTATGATAACCATTTCAGTGTTAGTTCAAATTTTCCCCGCATTTGAAGCTGAACTTTATTTGCAAGCGTTTTGTGCCGCTCGACGCAAAACTGTAAAAGGTAGACATTTTCGTGCCGCCGATGCCTTAAAACAGTTTAGGCTTAATTTAAATTACAGCATCACTAATGGTCAAAGCATTCTCGCTATTGTTCGAGCTTGTTGCGTTCTACGCCTCAGAGAGCGTCCCAAAGTGCAGTCTGCCATCTACAGGGTTAATTAATTTTAGACCTATTTATCTTTCTTTGTAGGCCTACACTGCGGTAAATAAGATCCACATAGAGGCATAGGCAAACATAGACATAAAAATCCATGCCAACAAAAATAATACATTATTGGAATAAAATACACGAATTAACTGTAATTTATTTATTCGGTTTAAAAAAATTGTTTACGCAAAACTAATAATTATTTTGCAGGCTACTTTTAGCTTTTAAGGTCAGGCTTAAACCCAGGCAAAAATAGTACGTCATTTATAATAAAAAATACAAAGTAAAATGCAATTTATTGGGTTTAAAAAATATGTTTTGCCCAAATTTAATAAAACTAAAATTAGTTGATTACCGGTATTTATTACTTTTAGCTTTTGAGGTTATCCCTAAAATGTTAGTAAAATCAGTCACTAGTTTTCGAACAGGTTGATTAATATTAGGTTTAGATAAATTTTATAAGTAATTTTTGTAAAAACAATGAACATTTTTCTCATTGAAGTTAAAACTTTATAGGCCTAACAAAAATTGCTAAATTTACTATTTTTAATTAGTTGATTTAAACAGAAGTTGGTAATAGTGATAATAGCATATCAAAAACGGTAGAATTATTGCTTGTAATAACAAAGCTCAATGTACACTTTACAGAATTTTGCGACAATTTGCGGCGTCGTCTTAGACTGAACGATAGATTGACGTCAAAGTCTAGATAGCGAGTAACATATTATTGTGTAAGTATAAGCGTGTGGTAAAGCGGCACAAAACGCTTGCATAAAACGTATCAAACTAGTTGGGCATTTAAGAGCCTTTTAATGCACTCGTTTTGTGCAGCGAGATGTGACGCCTGGCTGCAAAAAGAAGTAAGGTCTTTAATACATTCCCGCTGGATGCTTTCAAAGTCACGTTCTCGAAGAGGCCTTTTAAGCATGCGTTTTGTCCAGCCCAACATCGGCTGCAAAAAGACGCCGCCTCTCTAACACAATGGCGACTGCAAGAACATCGAGCGGCAGAGTATGTTAGCCTGCGTCAGTTTTCACAAAACTGTACATAAAAGTGGCCGTTAAAGGTGTTTTGCAGCCGGGCGACAGGCGGCATAAAACGCCCGCAAAGTCTAACAGTCAACACGTCACAACTACTGAAAGCGGCGAAGTGCCGACTCTGACGAATCATTGCCAACTTAAATCAACTAAATATCCCCGAATATATCACATCCCTGTTCCTTGGAAGTCACCTTTTGTTAGTTTAATCGTCGACCACATCCCAAAGCATGAGAGCAGCGTCAGTGCCGCCAACTGTGACGACATTTCTGTCGTTGAACAGAAACCTCGCAGCCGATACTTGCATGCTGTACACCTTCTCTTCGTTGTATTCCGCTTTCGGACTTAGGCATGGATACCTGAAACAAACCAAAACGGCGTTGATTGTGTTAGCTTTTATTTAGTACTAGCTGAATTCCCGTGCTTCGCTACAGGGAATTATTTGTTTGTTGCATCACCATGATTCATAATTAATTGTCATAGTTTTCTCTCATTTTATTTCATCTATTATTTCACGAAAGTGAATTATAACATTTACATTCAATTACTTTGGTATTTATTGTCCACTGGCTGCCCTTCAATCGTATTCGTCATGGTGTGTGTGCTAAATAAATAAAATTAATACAAAAATAAAAAATTCAGAGTGAAGAGCGTCTTTTTTTTCAACCGCTTAATCTACAGACTGGTAAATCACAGTCTTAGCTGGATTTTTGCATATCACCCAGATACGTCTTTATTATGCGAATGCATTAATCGGGATAGTTTTGATCAGCTTACTTCTTAAATATTTTCTTAAAATTAATTAGTGCCAATTTCAGCTCTCTAGCTTTAAGGAAAGAATACCAATTAGTATAGATTGTTTTTAAGGTTTGTTATTACATTTTCAACCATTAGCAGCACGTAACGAAATGTACAACTGGTTTACTTTTTATGTGTATCGTGTAAGAAATAAATGTACAAAATTTCAGCTCTCTATTTTTAAGGAATGTATGAATATTAATAATTCTTGTTTTAGGGGTTGTTAACACATTTTCACTCCTAGCATCACGTAACAAAATGTAAAACTCATTTATTTCTCATATGTGTTTTGTAAGAAATATATGTACAAAATTTCAGCTTTAAGGAAAGTAAACAAACAACATATATTGTTTTAGGGGATGTTTCAACCCTTAAAGCCAAATATTTAAAAATCCTACCTTAGTGCGCCTGTAGCTCATATGATCAATATGTGATCCAAATATTTCACGTTCCTTAGCGGTATTAAATTAATATTTATAGTTATATGGGTTGTCACTAAATGTTCACCCCTTAGCAGATAAAATGTAAAACTGGTTTATTTTTTATATGTATCTTGTAAGAAAAAATGTACAAAATTTAAGTTTTTTTGCTTTAAGGAAAGTATAACAAACAATGTTTCATGTTTTAGAGGTTGTTTCAACCCTTAAAGGCCAAATATTTTAAAATCCTTTTTTAGTTCATCTCTAACCCCTATTGAGCAATATGTGTACCACATTTCACGTTCCTATGCATTATTCAATTAATATTTGCAATTTTAGGGGTTGTTACTACATTTTAACTCCTTAGCAGAACATGACAAAATGTAAAAATGGTTATCTTTTTATATCTATTGTGAAAGAAATACAATTTTTGTTTTATAGCTTTAAGGAAATTATAACATACAATACTTATTTTTGTTTTGGTTTTTTCAACCCTTAAAGGCCAAATATTTTAAAATCCTTACTTAGTTTGCCTTTAGCTCCTATGAAAAATATGTGTACAAAATTTAACGTTCCTAGGAGATGGGTTTTTGAGATATATAAGAAACAATATTTATTGTTTTAGGGGTTGTTTCAACTCTTACAGACCAAATATTTTAAAATGCTGTTATAGTGCGTCTCTAGTGCCTATGAGCAATAAGTGTACCAAATTTCAAGTTCCTAGGTGGTAAGGTTTTTGAGATATATAACAAACGGTATTTATTGTTTTAGGGGTGGTTTCAACCCTTGCAGGCCAAATATTTTAAAATCATTTCTAAGTTTGCCTCTTGCTCCTGTGGCAAATAGATGTACCAAATATCACATTCCTAGGAGGTAAGGTTTTTGAGATATATAACAATCAATATTTATTGTAGGGGTTGTTTCAACCCTTACAGGCCAAATATTTTAAAATCCGTTCTTAGTGTGAATCTAGTGTCTATGAGCAATATTTGTACCAAATTTCAAGTTTCTAGGTGGTATAGATTTTGAGAAACTGTGATCAGTCAAAACTATCCCTAAATCCCCAAAACTACCCCTAAAAATATGAATATCAAAATGAAATTTCTTTAGTTTTCCTATTTACATCACAAAGTATAGACATGCCAAATTTCATCTCTGTAGTTTCATGGGAAGTAGGAGAATTAGTGATGATGAGTGAGTGAGTGAGTGTGGGCTTTGCCTTTTATATGTATAGATACAAAAAACTGTTAGTTGTGAAGAATAATTGGCTGATTTTAAATTTACCAAGTTGGTTGCTATGCAAAATGTAAATGCTTCCAATAAACTTGTTTTGCTTCAGAATATTCCTAACCTTAAAAATTATGTTTGGTAACGAATGTAAATGTGCATTCAACAAAGAGAGTTGCTAAGCTCTTGATCCCAAACAGCTGTTTTAACCGTTATAGGGCTGGGTGTAAACCCCCAAGTTGTACGCTTTAAAATACAAATCCTTTCTTATGACATCGTGGAATATATCTTTAAATTTGCGTTTTTTACTTTCTCACTATACTATAGTATAGAGAAAGTATAGTGATCGCAAAAAAA